>LNAC01000402.1:1158883-1193241 GCA_002007465.1 Ailurus styani | reverse complement strand
CACCCCGTGCATCCCGGTTCACAGCCCCCCCCCACTCTTGCGCATCCTGGCCCCCCGTGCATCCCGGTCCCCCCATGCATCACTGCCCCCCACCCCGGGGAACCCGGCAGGGATGCCAGCCCTGCAGTGATTGAGGACCAAGCGTGGCCAATAATTCCTGGTTCTTCTGTTCAGGCCTGGCTGCTCCTTGCAGAGACTGATGAGGGACGTGCCTGTGCTGAGAATCCCGAACATCCCCCCCGATCGGGGGTGTTCCTCAAGGCCAGGGCGGACGTCCCGCCTGTTAGAACAGCACGTTCTGGGCCCTCCCGGGTTTGGACCCTCCTGACACCGTGCACGTTGTTTCGTGGGCGTCAGCCGTGGGTGTGGAATCCACTGAGTACAGGGAGTGCGCCGGGTCTGGCCTTGGGGTGGCTTTGTGCTTAAGTCAGAGAACGGCAGGACGCCTTTGGGGCTCGTGGTGATCGGCTCTTGTGAAAAGCACTCAAGGCAGTTCTGGTGGACGGCAGAGCAGTGTGGGGGGCCTCGGGCGCCCGCGGCAGCGAGGCTTGCGGCGCAGTCACGGCCGCTCTGCCCCAGGAGGTGCGTCGGGAAGAGGCGGGCCGGAGGAGCACGGGCCGGAGGAGCACGGACGGGGCCCACGGGGAGGGGACGGTGCTGTCTGGGGAAACCAGGCTTGAACTGAGGACTGTGTGAGCTGTGGCGTCCCGGACAAGTCTCCTCGGCCCCGCGGGGCTCCGGCTTCTCCCCTGGGACCACTACAGGCAGTGATTCTTCCCGGTGGTTGTGATAGTGACGGGGCAGTGTGTCCTGGCTCCCGAGGGCTCGGGACAAAGCAAGCCCACTCGTGCGGCAAGGCGCCGACCAGGCTCTGCTCGCGGCTGCTCTGGGACGGGCACTTGGGCGGGGGCAGGGGGGGCCCTGTCCCAGGCTGGGCTCCATGCGCTGGGCTCCGGGGCACTCAGGCCCACGGCGTGGTGGCCTCTGTCCTGGTCACTTGGGGCTCTAGGAGGGGGCGTAGTCCATCCTCTGAGCCGCGGTGACCTGAGGTTGCGGTTGTAACGAGCCGGCCCAGAGTCCGGTGAGCTGTGCGCTCCGACCTTCCAGGCTCTGTGCCAACACCAGCTGTGCGCCGTGACGGTGCCCCGGAGCGCAGGCCCCCGCGTCCCCCCGCGTCCCCCGCGTCCCCCGCGTCCCCCCGTGTGCTCGGGGCAGGCGTTGGCCGCTAACTGTCCCGGGGGCAGGACCCAAGACCACTCTTTTGTTTTTTTTTCAAGTTTTCTGTGTGTGGCTTTAAAAAATTAGTAGATTTTAAAAAAGTCTATTAATCAAAAATTTAAAACTGGTAAAGCAGTTTTGGGTTCACAGACAAACTGAGCAGAAGGTACAGTCTCCGTGCGCCCCCACCCGCCCCTGACGTTTCCCCGCAGTAGCATCCCCTGAGGTCGAGCTCACAGCTCACCGCGATGGGCGAGCCGATACGGGCACATTGTTCTCAGCTGCGGCCCTCGCCGACCTCGGGGCTGAGTGGACACAGGTGTGCGGAGGGGCGCGGACCCCACGCAGAGTCACGCGGAGCAGCGCAGCAAGGCCTCCGTCTGCAGGAGCCGCGACCCGCAACGTCCATGGGGCCGCCCCCCAGCCGCCTGGCTCAGAGGGAGCAGCCGAGATGCAGGGGTGAGTCCTGGTCCCACAGCCGAGGACCCCGGTCCGGGAGTTAGTGACCGAAGCCTCTCCCGGCCCCTCTCCCGGGCAGCTGGAGCGGCGGGTGGGAGGCCAGCACCCCGGGCACAGCTCACCAGCCTTCCGAGGGCGCTGACGCACCTGTGCTGGCCGATGTCCCCTCCGGAAGGTCAGTGCCACGGCGCGAGATGGGGCAGTTTGGAGATGGCTGGATCCTCGGGGCTCAGTGGTGTTTGCGGCTCACAGGGGGAGTGCGGCGAGTCCTTGCCATCCGCGGGGGCCTGGCGCGGTCGTCCAGCACCTCCGCTGTGGCCTCAGGGCCCGGGGACCCAGACGGCTTCCCGGGACCGCGCTCCGCTGGCGGACGGGAGGCCTCGGGAGCGCCAGCCAGCGCTGTCCCGACGCGGTGACCCCCAGGCCCCTGTGTCCGCCGACCCACTCACGGCACCACGGCCCCGGGGAGGGGGCTGGGCCCGAGGCGCATGTGGCCCTCAGGGGCCTGTCCACTGGGCCCCTTTCTTCCACTGTGGTTCTGTTTTTAAGTAGCAATAAGGAAACAGGTCGATTATCACCATCCAGTGAGAGAACCAGAGCGGGGTGAGGAGCTCGGAGGAGCTTCCCCTGCTCAGCAAGCTGGTCTCCTTTCAGCTGTCGAAGTGGATGGCCCAGTCCTATTTTCTCTGTAGCTACGATGGTTTTAGGAGATTTAGACATGATTTCTTACAGCGTGAAGAAGAAAAATAGAAGTGAATTTATGATAATGATGAATTCTTCAACTTTTGTGTCTAAAATTGCTTCTCGGCATGAGTTATTGCCTAATAATTCATGCCCTGTTGTGTCTTCCTGCCTAATGAGCATGTGGAGGATGGTGGTGTGGGCACCGCCTTTCTTTTATCACTTGGTGGGGGGGGGCTGCGAGAGCCCGGCCGCGGGCTGGGGGCGCCGTCTCGGGCCGGTGGGCTGGCCACAGGCCCTCAGCTCCCGAGTTCACCAGAGGATGGGGCTCTGGATTCAAGCGGAGCCTCCGGCTCGTCTGCCCCGGATCTCAGCCGGCGACCGGCGTTCGTCAGATGTGGTCCAAGCTGACGTCGTATGTAGTGACAGAGGCCCTTCCATTCGCCTGATTGATTTCACCCCCGACCTGTGTCCAGACTGGGGCTCCTGGGGTGCTGGCTGAGGGCGCGGGGGCCTCGGGACGGCCTGCGAGGTGCGCATCGCACAGATCACAGCCTGAGCAAGTGCTTCCTGCCGGCCCTGCCCGGAAGCAGCCCCTCTCCCTGGCTCCCCGGGACCGTCACTCCGGCCCCCTCTCCCTGTGACCCTCACCTCAGCCCCCCCTCCCCGACTCCAAGCGAAGAGCTGCAGGTCTGAGCCAGGGGAGCGCAGGGTCACGGCCGGGCATCAAGGCACGCACATCTCACTTAAAGCTTCAAACAGCCCCCAGGGTGTGGACCAGGTGTCTGCCTTCATAGTTAAGCAAGTGGGTCCAGGTCCTTGGAGGCTGCTGGGTTTGCCAGGGTCCCCCAGTTGGTGAGGTCAGGGCACAGCCTGGAGTCGAGTCTGGCGGCCTGGCCACACGCCCCTCCTCTGGGCACGCGCCCCCGGGTCAGAGCCGCTGGCGGGGGCGCACACGAGCCAGCGCCGTGGACAGAAGCGGGCTGGCGTCCTGGTTTTACCGGCGCGCCCTCTCTGTGTCTTGCCACCCCGAGGCATCTGCGTCGCCCCCCGCCCCTCCGCCCGTCTCCCCTGGAGAGGACCGTCAGGAACCCGGGCCCACAGGCTGAGCCGGGAGGTGCCGGCGCGGCACAGGTGCTCAGCTGACCAGCCGCGGAGTCAGGCCTGTGTTGGAGGAGGGGCCGTGGACGCCTCCGTGCCTGTCCACGTGGTCCACGTCACTCAGGAGGAGCAGGTGGTGGTGTCTGGCTCAGTCTGGACTTGGACTTCAACCCCACTTTTCATATATTAATGCGGTTATCTCATCTCTTGGCTGATATTCAGAGGTTTGAGACCAAAATATGGAAGGAAGACAGTCTGACGTATGGTCCCTTTGTTTTGGTGAAGCACTCGATTGCAGCGTGGCCGGGAAAGCTGCGCGTTTTTAACGGACACAGCTGGACGCGTTTGGGGGACAAGTACACACCCGTGAAACCCTCACCTTCCCGTCAAGGCCATAAACCTAGTTCTCAGCCGCCCGAGTTTCCTCCTCTGCTGATGTCGTTATGCTGTTGTGTGTGTGATAAGAACACGTAACCGAAGACCTACCCTCTGAGCAGGTCCGAAGTCACACAGCGGATCTCCAGAGCGCTCCCCCGGCAGGCCTGCCCTCTGTGTCCCTGCCCCGAGTCCTCCCAGCCCTCTCCTCTCCGGACTACGGCGGGACTCTTCGCGATCCCACCGGGGAGAGAGACGCTGCTGCACTTGTGTTTCACTGGCCGGCTGATCTCCGCGGGGCCGAGGCCTCCAGAGCCCTCCACGCTGTCACATGGGGGGAGTGGCTTCCTTCTTTAGGGCTGAATAATGTCCCCGTCGCCCCGCAAGTGTGTGCCACAGCCTCTTTATCCATCCCTCTGTATTGTGAGTAAGGCTGCCTTGAACCCGGGCGGGCAGAAACCTTTCGAGACCCTCGTCTCCCCTCCCTTGGACAGACACTCAGAGGTGGGATTGCGGGATTACGGGCTGTTTCTAAGTGTTTGAGACGCCCCCACGCTCTCTTCTGCTGGGGTTGCACCCCCCCCCCGGTGCATGAGGGGTTCCGTCCTCCCGCTCCTCGCCAAGACCCGTTGTCTTTCTCGTCTTTTCCATAATGTCCATCCTGAGTTGTGAAGTGACACCTCATTGTGGTTTTCAGTGGCATTTCCCTGGCGATGAGTGATGGCGAGCACCTTTTCACGTGCCTGTTGCACCTGTGGTGTCTTCCTTTGGGAAATCAGTATTCAGGTACTTGGCTCATTTTTAAGTCAGGTTATCTGTTCTTTGTTTTGTATTGCTTGCTCGCTTGTTTGTTTGCTGTTGAGTTGTGTGAGTTGCTCATAGGTCTTGAATATCGGTCTCTTCTCAAGTACACGGTTTGCCCACACGTGGACCCACTCTGTGGGCTGTCTTTTCATTTTGCTGATGGTTTCCCTCGAGCTGCAGAAGGTGATGTAAAGTGTGAGGTAATACCATTTGTTTATTTTTGCTTTGGTTGCTTGGGCATTTGGAGTCATATTAAAAAAAATCATTGCCAAAATCAACATCAAGGATCTTCTTCCCTGTGTTTTCATGTAGGATTTTTATAATTTCAGGTCTTATGTTTAAATCTTTAATGTGCTTCAAGTTAATTTCTGTGAGCAGTGTGAATACCCGGTTTTCCCAACACCATTCATTAAAGAGACCATCTTTACTGATTATGTGCTTTGGAGACTCTGTCAAAGAATAGCTAACCATATACATTTGGGTTTATGTCTGTCCCAATATTTTATGTCTTTTTTAAAAATTTTTAATCTTTAAAAAATTTTTTACTTGATTTTATCTTATTTTTCAGTGATCCAAGGTTCATTGTTTATGTACCGCACCCAGTGCTCCATGCAATCCATGCAATACGTGTCCTCCTTAATACCCACCACCAGGCTTTTTTTTTTTTAAGTAAGATTTATTTATTAATTTGAGAGAGAGGGAGGGCGTGCACAGGTGAGCAAGAGCACGTGAGTGAAGGGAGGGGCAAACGGAGGGGAGGATGTCAAGCGGACTTCCTGCTGAGCGGAGTGTGTCTTTTCAATGTCAGTCTCACACTGTCTTGATCACTGTAACTTTGTGGCGTAATTTTAAACTAGGAAGTGTGCCACCTCCAGCTGTGTCCTTCTTGCTCAATATTGCTTTGACGAGTCACGGACTTTGAAGTTCCACTGAATTTTAGGATTGTCTTCTCTATTTTTGTGAAAAACGCCACTGCAGTTTTTTTTTAGAGGGAGTCCATCAAATTTGTTGATTGTTTTGGGTAGTATAGATCTTTTTACAATACGAAGTCTTCCAGTTCACAAACACAGTGTGTCTTTCCATTTATTTGTGTCGTCTTTGATTTCTTTCATCAATGTCTTACGGTTTTCTATGTCCTGAGCTTTTAGCTCCTTGATCACACTTATTCCTAAGTATTTTATCCGTTTTGATACTGTTGTAAATGGGATTGTTCTTCTCTTTCAGATAGTTTGTCTTTATTGTAGAGAAAGAAATGCAGCTGATTTTTGCCTGTTGACTTGATTCTACAATGTCACTGAATTTATCAGTTCTAGCAGGTGTCTGGCCGAGTCTTCAGGGTTTTTATATATAATATCACATCATCTGCAGAGACCATTTTGACCTCTTCTTTTCCAGTTTGGATGCCTTTTTTTTCTTTTTCTTGCCTGATTGCTGTGGTATACCAAGTACTGGGAGTACAAAGCGAAGCAAACATTGTCCTGCCTGGGAGGGCTCATAGGGCCATTGGCTCGTTCAGAACCACAGAGGAGGGACGTCTGTGAAGGGCGTGCACACCCAGGGTGCAGAATCTGGGGATCGGGACCCTGCACCCCCGTAGCAGTGGTGGGGGGTGGAATTGGGAACAGAGCCCCAGGCTCTGCTCCTCCAGCTGCCTCGGGCCCACCAGCAGCCCAGGCAGGTCCCTGCAGAATCAGGAAGGTCTCAGGGCTGATCCTCGGAGCACCCATGCCCCGGTGAGTCAGAGTCACTGTTCTGCAAAGTGCTGACCGGAATGGAGGGTCCGTAGACACATGTGCCCTTGAAGTCAGTGTGGGCCTCACCTCGGGGGACTGGAGTAGACGGGGAGGGGCTGGAGCACCCGGGGCAGGTGCCTTCACGGTAGTCAGGCTGCCTCCTGCGTCCCGTGAGGGCTAAGTCTGTGTGACCTTCATGCATCCTTGTTGAAAAACCATTAACGCGGGCTCCTTTTGAAATATGCAAGATGGTGGGTGTGATGAAACTGAAGAAAGATGAAGGTGAGTTACTGCTTCATTTAAACTGCGGCTTGTTGGGGTCGTCTCAGTAAGTGAAGGCACTGAACGTGCATAAAAACCCACTAGGACGAAGGGCGCGTTGTGGCTCCCGCAGTGATGTATTGCCGTGTGGGGTGGAATCCATTACAGGGCACCATAAAGCAGTCATCCTGTCGAGATTTGGACGGGCGCCTGGACAATTAAATTACCTCCTGAAGACAGTGACACCCCGCAAGCTCCCGGAGCCGCACGGGGAAGGTGCGGTTGGCGGGGAAGGCTGCCGGGCGCCTCCCTGACCCTGTCCCCCTTCATGCGTGTCTGCGGCCAGTGGTCCAAGAGCGGGACAGACCAGCCTTAAGGGGAGATGTCCTGCTTGACACCTGTTGGCCATTCTGCGAAGCCCGTCCCTCGAGCGTCCCTCTCGTGGCAGACACGCGGCAGCGCGGGAGGGCACCGAGCTGGGGAAGAATCTGGAAGCTGCCCCGGCACACGGGCTGTCACCCAGGGGAGAGGGGACTGGACTCGGGGATGGCCTTGTTAGTCCAGGTCCTTCTCTTTCAGTCCGATTTTCCACTCCCTGTGGGATCGCGAGTGTGGCCCTGGCGCCGGCGGGGCGGCCTGCTCTGCCGACCGCGGGGTCACCTCCAGGATGCGTGTTCGGGGGGCCGTACAGAGCAGGGTCCCCTCTGCCCCTCCCCGGCGTCCCTGGGGCTTGTGACTCACCCTCCTGAGCCTCCATCTCCCCCTGCGTGAAACAAAGACGGCCGTGTCTGCCCGCAGGTCCGCAGTCATACTTGCCCAGGAGGACGGGGTTCCCGGCCTGACGCTGAGCCCCGGGAAACGGTCGCTGCTGAGCAGACCCCCGGGACCCCGACGACCGCCGCCCCGCCATCAGGCCTGGCCACGCAGGGGAGAGGGCACACCCCGAGGCGGGTCTGGAACCCCCAGACGGAGCACCCCCCCGGAGCTTCTGCGCGCTGGGCTGGGTTCCCGTGACGTCGTGTGTGCGGCGACCCGCTTGGTGAGGCACGTTCCCCTTCCCGATTGTGATGAACCGGGCTCTCC
Source organism: Ailurus styani (assembly GCA_002007465.1). Lineage (NCBI taxonomy): Eukaryota > Metazoa > Chordata > Mammalia > Carnivora > Ailuridae > Ailurus > Ailurus styani. The sequence continues at coordinate 1,185,526 of LNAC01000402.1, read as the reverse complement.
CCCTACTTCTGCCGGCCTGGCCTTGACTTGTGTTTAGGGGTCGCCCAGCCCGGCAGCCAGATGGGCAGGGAGTTGCCGGCCGGCCCGGCAGGCTTGTCCCGACGTGACTTCCCGGCCCGGGCGAACCCTCTCCCGCCTCTGCCCGCTCCTGCTCTCAGCTCCCCGACCCCAGTCCATCTTCGCGGTCAAGGTGGCGACACACCAGCGCGGGCATCCGCTCACGGCCACGGCAGTCCTCCGTGCCTGCCCGCCAGCGGCACGGCCGCCCAGCGCGGGGGAGAGCAGGGCCGTGAGGCCAGGGGACGAGGCTCTGAACGCACCGGGTGGTCTCAGCTCTGCTCAGGAATCCGGCAGGGCACTCCAGGCTTTCACAGACGTGGGGCGGGGACAAGGGACATGGTGTGGTCTCTGTCCCTGGGAGCTCAATCTGGGCCCAAGTAGGCTCTGGGCCCGAGTCCCTGGACTTCTCACCCAGGCCTTGACTTTCTGGCTCCTCTGTTCATCTCTGCATTGTCGGCTTTCAGCAAGAATCCGGTGAGGTTGGTTTGGCTGGAATCCCCCAAACTTCACATCTGACCAGCAAGAGTCTGGTCAGGCCATGTCCCCCAGCCCCCCGCGCCCCCCGCGCTCCCTCGTAACGGGCTTCGGTCCACGAACCCCACCGTGCTCCTTGGCTGCAAGTTCCCGCTCGGCCTGCTGCATTTGGAGACGAGCCTGGGTTTATACTGATGCCGGTTTTCTCCTCTTAACCTGAACGAAATCTGCTTTTATCTGGATGGTTGATGGTCCAGCTCTGGTTTTTCTTCAGACCGCTGAACAGGTATTTAATCCTACATAGGATTAAAGGAGGGGTGAAATACCAAGGGTGACAAAAGAGGTGAAAGGTGCTGGTTGGCATGCTGGTGGTGAAATTTGGAGAGGCCTGGGGAGGCCGTGGGGCGCGGGCAGGGGCTCGGCGGCGGGCAGTGTGGGCTGTGGCCAGAGCACGAGGGTCCTGGCGGGCAGAGGAGTTGGGGTGCATCTATGGGAGCCGGAGAGGAATGAGCGGGGTCCCTGGGTGTGTGCACGCCACACCCCGGACAGGAGCGTGAGGCACACGGCCTCCATGGCTGCGTAGGGTTGCCTGGGAAAAGCAGGACTCGCCGGGGGCTGTTACCGTAGTCACAGGTAACTGGTTTAGTCGTCACGGCTCGATGTGTGGAAATGAAGGGGAAACGAAGCCTCCGTTTGGAGGGGAGGGGATGTGGGAGAGGAAGGAAGGCACGTTGGAATAGACCCGGCTGGCCAACTCTTCCTGTCTCCCGGCACACGCTCAATCAGCTGCTTTCTTAGTTTATAAAAATGCACCAGACTTCCGTCTTCATTAGTCAGTTTCATCCTATCTCCCTCTCCCATTGCATCACTCTGGTCATAATTGATGGTGGTGATTGTGGCCCAGATTTGGAAGAAGTGACTAAGTTAGGTTCAATAAAACCTCAGTGTTCTGTATGCTCGGCTGCTCTCGAAGGTACTGAAAGCAGGAACTCAGGCCAGGCATCTGGGTTAGGTCTCCTCCGAGTATCCAGTCGGCCAAGCACCCCGCCCCGGCCACCAAGTGGTTTGCGAAGCCCCCTTTCAGAATGGTGAGCACACAGCCGGCCCCGCATAGTGCACGTTGTTCTCAAGTATAAATCAATACCTTGCTCCTTCTCTCTGCTTCGAGAAGGGAGAAACAGAATTTGCATTTATTTGTTTCCTTCTATGTATAAACTAATTTTTTCTTGTTATAAAAGAAAGGGAATTCTAATTTGCTGCCCTGGAAGCAGCCGAAGAACGGAACCTAAAGGTACGGAGCAAACTCTGGTGATTACCAAGTGGAGTTCAGCCGACCTCGAGCCACGAATTAAGCAGCGGTCCACTTACACTGCCAGCAACAAGAAGTCAAGCTATTGTGCTTTCAGCGCATTTGGAAGGCACCGGGCAGGGCCGGGGGTCTAGTCCACGAAAGCACTTAGTCCATCACTCCTGTTGTCCGTCCTCGGCAAGGGGACGAGCAGCCTGCGTCCCCTGCCATCGGTCACGTTTGAGCCTGCACTGCAGGATGCTGGCGTCGGGAAGGGGCCCCGAGGTGTCGATGGTTCCTATTCCTCTAGGTGCGTGATGGGCGGTAGAGGCGAGGGCGATAAAGTCAAGGGGATTGACACTGAGGTTTCCTCAGGTAAGACCCGTGCATAGCAAGAGGCGGGCTGACTCGCAAGACGCATTTGTGAGGACGATGTGACTTGTAATTCGAGGCCATCTCGTCCGGTACCCTGTGTACGTGGGCCGGGAACGGGCTTTCCCACTCCCACGACATGATGCATAGACTTGAACTCCGGCTGCGGGGTGACCAGAGGTGAGTAAGCTTCAGGTGAGGGCAGGTTTCCAAGCTGCTGACATAGGCCGCACTTCCACGGATGCCTCTTGCAGAAAATGCTGGTCTTTCCCGTAACACAGTATCAGTTCTGCACTTACGCAGGAGCCTGAGACTTCCCTCCCTGCTTCTCTGTCTTCTGTTCCTCCTCCTGTCTGTCTTTCCTTTGCGGTGGCTTGTGAAGTGAGTGATCGTACACAACAGGGGAGCTGGGGATGCGAGCAGGAAGGAAAGCCAGGAAGAGTGTGGGAGGTCCAGATTCCCAGCAGGGGGTGAGGTTGTCTTCCGTGTATCCTGGAAGGGCAGGTGTTCGGGGTGGCCCGACACCCCCAGCCCCTGTGACGGCTCTAACCCGGTCTCTCCCTTTAGTCTCAGGATGTTTGAGAAAGTAAGAGGCTCAACAGTAGGTGCCTGTGTCACAGAGACTTGATTTGGTTGCAGGGGCCATACCTCTGTATGTGGCCCTCTGGGTCCAAAGCACTGGGGGCTACCGGGTATCCACGGGCCGGCGCCTGGTGCCTGATGGCGGCCAGCCCACTCAGAAGCTCTCTGAGGCCACAGGCAGATGCTCGGTCCAGGCTGGGGCCTTTCCAGTCTCTGGAACTGGCTGATTTGCCTGTCCCTCCTGGCCAGCCACGTGGAGGGCTGAGAGCCTGCGCTTGCTCACTGCTTGGCCCCAGTGGTCCACGGGCTACAGGTACCCGGGCTGGGCCTCCCTTCTGGGTCTGAGCCTGGCCGGGCCGGGATTTCAGCTTTCTCTGCATGTGTTCCCTGTTTAAGGCCCCGCTCGTTCAGAGGGATAATGACATATGCTTATTTTTACCTTTCAGACAAGAAATTTCATCTTTTAGTTGACCACCCTATAGGGGAAAAAATGAAAACACAGCAACAAACAGATCCATTTGCAAAAATAAACTTATTCTCGGAACTAAATTCCAGTTCTTGGAACTAAATTCTTCTGAAATTGTCTTTGAGCAGCATGGTGGACAATCTACTCAGCCCCTGTTTCCTGAAAAAGAGAGATTCGGTGAGGATGGATGGTTCTCATATTAGTCCTCGGTGGAGGGTTGTGGTTGTCGCTAAGTCGCAGTGTGGTGGGGGGATGCCTGCGGACCTGGGAGCAAGCCCTTGGTTGGGTTTCGTAAGTTCTGCTTCCCTGAAGGCAAGCGATGTCAGCTGTGTCGTGAGTAATGAACTTGAAAAGGGTCGTTTTCCTGTTCTGGTGCAACCACCTCTAAAACGTTCTGCAAATGCCATTCAGCTGTGAGAAGACAGGCCATGTGATCCCATTTAGGAAGGGAAGCACATTGCCAGCTTCAACCCAAGTTTGGATAGAGAAAGAACAAGAGAAATTGGATAGGCTCAGAGGTCAAGTGAAAAGATGTTGGGCTTCAGAGCCCCACACTGAAGGTCCTCCATGACCTGGCCTAATGCCAGTCTCATGCCTGCCCTGTGTCCCTGGGGCCACTTCCTGCACAGCACAGTGGCTCCTCATGGTCTGCCCGCCCACAACCCAGGCTTTCTCCTCCTGTACCACCCACTTACACGTGTCTCCCCTCCCCCACTTACCCCATTTGTATGGCTTCTGGAGTGCTGCTCCCCCCCCCCACGTGAGGCCTTCTGTGATCATGTGCATGCACAGGAGTTCCTCTTTGGGTTTTCTTAGCCAGTTTATTGTTGCCTACATGTAGACATCTGAAAAATTGGTTTTCTTCTTTGAAAACCTAGTTTTTACATTTGTGTGCCCTTTTTCAGTGCATAGTCCATCCATTTTTGACCATTTTTGATGCATAGCTGTGTGTCCACCACCCCAGTCACCTTGCAGAATCCATCATCCCCCTTATGTCCTTGTGCCTCCCCCTGGAGTCAGTCTGCTCCCACCCGCCTCCTGACAGCCGCTCATCTGATCTTCCTGCCTCTGCTCTTCGGGACGTCACATCAATGGCATCAGTCTGTAGCCTCTCAGGCCAGATCCTTCCACTTAGCGTGGTGCATTGGAGCTGCGTCCACTCCTCGTCACTGCTGAGAAGTAGTCCGCTGTGTGCACAGACAGCACCACCGATGGGTATTTGGGTTTTTCCTTATTTCAATGAGTCCGAATAAATCTGCTATAAGCATCTTATATGGGTTCTGTGCGATTGTAGCCTGCATTACTCACTTGCCTTGAAGGAGGATTCTAGGCCATGTGGTAAACGTATGTTTAACTTTACAAGAGGCTGCTGAACAGCTTCCTCAGGTGGCTTCCCCATGGTGCATCCCACTGGCAGTGTATCCGAGTCCCAGATGACCTCCATCCTTGGCAGCACGTGTGTGATCTGTCATTTAAATTCAGCCACTGTGGTCGGTGGACAGGCTGTCCAGTTGTGGTTTTACGTTGCATTTCCCTGATGACTAATGATGTTGGCTGGCTTTTCATGTCTGTATTTTCCATCCATAAATCTTCTTTGGTGGAGCATCTGTTCACATTTTTGTCTATTAAAAAAATCAGGTTGTATGTTTTCTTATTTTTGAGTGTTGAGAGTTCTTCATATATTCTGGATGTAAGTCCTTTGTCAGATGTTTGATTTGCAAATATTTATTTCCAGTCTGTGGCTTCTTCTTCTTGTTCTTTTAAAAAAATTCTCTTAACAGTGTCTTCCACAGAGCAAAAACGTTTTAATTTTGCTGACATCTGATTTATTAATTTTTTTATGGATCAGGCTTTTGATGTCATATCTAAAACCTAATAGTCTAACCCGAAGTCTAAAAGGCTTTCTCCTATTTTTAATTTAAAACCTTTGTAGGTCTACCTCTTAAAATCATGCCTGTGACTCACTTGAGTTAATTTTCATGTGCTACAGGAAGTATAATGAGGCTTCTTCTGTTATATACGCATCTCAGTAAACAAGTTTCTCAGTAAACAAGGTGATCCTTTGAATTGCCTTTGCAACTTTTTGAAAAATCATTTGAGTATATTTTTGTGGGGGAACTGGATTCTCTATTCTGTTCCATTGATCTGCGTATTTACTGCATACGCCTATCTCACTAGTTCTTGGAGCTTTCTTTGTTTTTTAGAATCCTTGGGGTTTTCCACGTGCAAATCAGACTCTGTGCAAGATGGAGAGAGTTTTATTTCTTCTTTTCCATTCTGTATGCCTTTTATTTCTCTATCTTACCCCATCACGCTGGAGGCCATGAACCCCAGTTCAGTGTTGAAAGGAAGTACTGGGAGGTGACATGCTGACTTTGTTCCTGATCCCTGGGGGTGAGTCCTTTGGTCTTTCGCCATTAAGTGGAGATACCATATATCAAGTGGAGGAAGTCCCCTTCTCTTTCTGTTTATCTGAGAGTTTTTATCATGACTAGATACTGAATTTTGCTGAACATTTTTTCTGTATCTGTAGATATGATTATGTAGTTCTTCGTCTGTCGTCTGTCAATGTGGTGAGTCCCACTGAAGGATTTTTCAGTTGATGACCAGCCTTACATTCTGGGATAAAGCGGCTTTGCCATGATTTGTTATCTTTAACAACTATTACTAAATTTTATTTACTAAAGTTTTGTGGAGGATGCTCGCGTCTGTGCTCATGAGGGATGTTGGTCACTGTCTGGGGTTGTGCCAGCCTCTTGGAATGAGCTGATAGGTGTTCTTGCTCCATTTCTTTCAGGAAGCAGTTGTGTAGAACTGATTCGGTAGGATGTTTGATCGCATGTGCTGGTGGAACCTTCTGGAGTTTCCTTTGTTGGGAGGGGGATCCTGCCCCACAGGCTTTGGGGGCGTGTCCATTCTTCCCACCTCTGCTGTCCTCTCTGTTGTGCAGGTGGAGTAATTCACACAGATCCAACTCCAGGCCCCTGACTCATTTCGCTGTCTGCATTCTACTATTGAATCTTCCTGGTGATCTTTAATTTCACTTCGGATATCTTGTTTTTCAGTTCTAAAACTTCTTTTTTTTTTTTTTTTTGGTATAACCTCTCTTTCTCTGCTGAGACGTGTTTTTTTCCCCTTTGTCTCAAAAGTGTTCACCTCGCTCTCATAGAAGCATGGTTTTAACGGCTGCTCTCAAGTCTTTGTCTTGTAAGTCAAATAGCTGGGGCCTCTCAAACTTGGCATTTGGTGATTGTCTTTGCTCCTGAAAATTGGTTGTATTTTCCTGGTTTTAGTACATAAAATAACTTTGAATTGTATCCTGAGTATATTGATTATTATGTTGTGAGGTGCTGAGTTCTGCGTATTGTCTTGTCTTGTATGTCGGCTCCCTACCTAGCGTGGAGCTCAACGGAGGGCTTGAACTCGCGACGCTGAGATAAACACCTGAGCTGAGATGACGAGTTGGACACTTACCTCACTGAGCCTCCCAGGAGCCCCAGGTTCTGTTTAAACTAGTCGTGCTCAGCGGGGTGGGATTTTGCCCCACAGAGCACCCCAAGGATGCTGTTGGCCTCCCTAGAGTGCACAGGACAGCCACCCCCATGGCAAAATAATTATTCCATCCGACATATCAACAGCATAGGCTGAAAACCCTTGTTTAAACCTTGTAGAGAATATTAGGTTTAGGTCACAAGTCCTGTTGCACCAGCCGCGGGAAGGGATTTTGGTGTCAGTTCAACCTGCAAAGTCTGGGTGGTGCTTCCTTGGACCCCTTCCCTGCACACCCAGCTGCGGAGGAAGCCTGGGGCTCGGGCCCGCTCATGTGCACCCTTGCTGGGCCTGCCTTCCGTGCTCTCTCCCCTCGGGATGTCCCCAGCCTTCTCCGGACCTCAGGGGTACTTCCCAGGCCCTCGGCTGCACAGTTCTGGTTTCGCTGAGTCTGATTCATCCTCTCCCCACACACTGTGTTGTGGTTTTGCACAACAGGGGTAGTTTGGGGACAAGGTGGCAAGAGAAAAAAAAGAAAAATAAGCAGGGTTCCTCTAAATTCTTTGGATCTCAGGGGCCGCTTTTGCTGGTTCTCCACCAGAGAAGTGTTTTTCTGGGCAGTTAGCCGATAGCCCAGCCGTGGCGGGATGTGGTTTGGGGCAAAGTCAGGGGGAGAAACGAAGGAAGGGGGTCCCTGAGTCCTTCCCCCAACCCCCTCTGGTTCTCAGAGGTCCATTTTCGGGTCCCCTGGCCAGAAGGAGGGGTTCTCTGGGCGTTACATCTGGCCTGCTTACTGCATAGATCTGAAACCCCGACTGTCTGAAGGCGGCCAGAGAGCAAAGCCAGTCGGCCAGCACCGCACTGGGCATTTGTCCAGCTTGCTGTCCCTTCGGCATCCCCACTGCTGCGCACTTGTCTGCGTCCTCAGATGCCAGTCTTCCCTGTTCTGCCCGCGCCCGGGCTGTGATCCATGCGGGAGGCTTGTGGGGCTCCCACTCCATCCTGCCCGGGACCAGAGGTGGCTTCTCTTCTAAGAAGGGGGAAAGAAAAAGTGGGTCTAGGTGATAAGTGTACCTGCTTTAGAGATCAGTGCACAGGGTCGTTTCTCCCAACCCTTTGAAGGGCTGCGTTGCTTGGCATGAGGTCTTTCTATGTTCCTCTCCTCCGGCGTCCCTCTGCGGCAGCACAGCGGCGGGGACCCAGCAGCGCTCATGCGTGGTCTGCAATCATCTGCACGCACGAGCCTCTCCGGCACTTAGCTGTGGGCACGGACCTGAGGTCTGGCCTGGAGTGCGTGCAGCCGTGAGCTGTGTCATGGCCAGACCTTGTCGGAAAGCCTCCCGTGCAGTCCTCGGGCTGGCTGGCTGTCGGCCGGTGCTCGCTGCCACTGAACGCACGGGGTCAGCCAGGCCTCCATGGCTTCCTGGCTGGGCCACAGGTTGGAGAAGCCCTGAGTCCCCGAGTCACTGTGTGGGGGGCTGCCCCGTGCACCCCAGGCCGTGACATGAGCACCAAGTAGGATTTCCTTGGTTGTCCCCCATCCCATGTCTGTTATGGCAGTGAGGGTTTAGGACCCTGACAAATACGGCCTGTAATGGGCAATTAGAATCTCTCCCTGGCTCGACCACCGAGAAAAGTGTTGGACTTTTGATGAATGACCTTCCATCTCTGATCCTGGCATAGCCCCCTACCCATTGGGGTGCATTAATTTGACCCACTGGTGTTACTTTTTTCTTCTCACAGGAATGTTGAAAGATAAATGGAAGCAATCTTGGGAAGATTTTGAGCCCTTTGGAGGGGAGAGAGTACATAAAGACAAGGCACTATTATCCTCATAATCTCGAGCACCACTCTGCCAAGTACACAGAGAAATTATTAATCATCCCTTAACTTTGACGGAACATAAGTATCATTTCTGCAACTGAGAGCTGCAGATAATTGGAAAGCACGCCGCTTCAGCCTCCCAATTGCTGCCTGCCTTCCCTCCTGATCAGCGCAGCGTCCTTGAATAGGCGCGGTGCCCGTGACAGCCGCCAGGACCCCGCCGCGGAGCCCGGGCAGCCACTGCGCTCAGGAAGAGCGCGCGCCACCGACAGGGCTTCCTGGAAGCGGCCCACTCGGCCTGTCTCTGTCACTCGTTAGATGTGGTTTAATTAAGCAAGGAGGGTCACCGTGGGGAAGGCTGGTCTGCCCACGATTTGATTTGCGAGGTGGTTAAAATGTTTGGAAGCTCCTTGAAGAGGCCAAGTGGTAAAAGTGAGGGGGGTCCTTCACCTGAGTGCTTAATTCAGGAGCCGCCGAGACGCACAAGGCTTTGTGGAGGGCGTTCCTGGGACGCGGGTGCTTCTGACCTTCCGTGCCGGGGGCGAGGGGCGGGGTCTGCGGGAGGCCGTGCTGGGGCACCCGTCCCTGGGGGTCCCCTGCACCCCCCCCCGGCCCCGCCAGGCCTACAGGGCCAGGCTCGTGGGGTGAGGCAGAGGCGTCTGCATCCCCTCCCCCGTATCATTCGGATGTCCTGGCAGATCGACCTTGGCTGTGGGAAGTCCCTCGGGGGGATGGCGCCCTCTCCTTCATCAGTCTTCCTCAGCAAGGGCATCCTGCAAAACGGCGGCCGATCTCGCAGCCGGGGTATCGACCCCGATGCAAGCCCTGGCCTCACCCAGGGTTCCCGGGTTCTTTGTGCGCGGCTGTGTGCGTGGGGCTCTCACGGGCTGGCTGCACGCGCCCCCGCCTCGCCGTCCGGGTCTGCAGTGCTCGCCTCCCTGCGTCTCCAGCACTCGGAGCACGGCAGGGCTGTGGCAAGGACTCCATAAATCTTCGCTGAAGAACCGTTCAGCTCCCCCTGAAGAGAACTGTAGGACTTTCATGCCGAATCAGAGACGTGATAAGGAAGCATTTGTCAAAATCTATGAGGTGCTGGAGAGATCCAGTCAGGCCAAGGGCTCCGAGCGGAGTGTGCTGCCCGTGCAGCGGCGGGTCTCCCTGCTGGGGGGTGTCTGTCTGCACGGGAAGCACGCCGGGGTGGGCTGCAGTGCGTGGTGGTCGTGTGTGGGTAGCACGGTGGTTACGTGGCAGGCCCACGGCCGTCACACGGTAGGTGCGTGGTAGTGGTGTAGCTGCATGCAGCAACATGGCAGGAACGTGGCGGCAGCACGGCCGTTGGAGACAGCTGCCACGTGCATGAAGGAGCCGTGACAGGTAGTCGGAAAGACACAGGTCCTGGTCACGCCACCTGTCGCAGTATCGAGAGCTCTCAGTGTGCCAGTTCCCTCCGTCGCACTGGGACGGGACTGTGTCCTCCTCGTGGACTTGCACTTGGTGGGGCAGGCTCTGAACGTGCCTGCACTGTGCTGACTCTGGTGTTGGGAGAGCTCAAACCATTTGCCCTTCAGCTGGCAGAAACCAAAAGCCATTCATGCCTGTCAGTCTGAGGCCTGCATTTAGGTTGGACACCCATGTGTCTTGGGACTGAGGACCAGCGCAGGTGTCCCCGGGGGTGGGAACTGTCCCCAGGCAGCACACTAGAGAGGGCAGGCTGCCGTGGGCGTGGCTGCCACTGCTACCTGAATGTCCGGAGTCAGGTGTGCCCTCCTGCAACCGGAAGGGCCCCATCTACCTGGTGCGGAAACAACACACCGTCTTGCTGTGGAGACACTGCCCTCCTGATGAGAAGAAGGGGCTGAGGGGCTGAGACATTCCCGTAGATAGCATTCCTGCAGAATTTGGTTTCCAGGGTTTGCTGCATCAGAAAACAGGAACAAACTGCAGTGTTGGCCGAGCAAACTTACAGAAGCTGAGTGCTCGTTGCAGATTCCCCTCCTCCTTTCCCTGGACCAAGCGGCTCACTGGCCACTGTGCAGTCTCTGCTGTGAACTTTCCCACTCGCCTCTACCCAGACGGCCCTCGGACCCCATTGGCGTGGCTCCTTGTGGATCCGATCCATTTAAACAGTTACTGGACTGTGCCAGGAGACTGATCTTTTCCTCCCTTAGGTCTCTTTCCAACAATGCGGAGAAGCAATAAGCAGGTGGAAATCAGGTGAGTTTCAACAGTCTGATGATGGTCAATGGGTGGGGGGAGGCACCCTGCTGGAGCAGAGCCTATTCTGGTGTGGGCGGCTGGGTGCGTGTGTGTATGCAGGGTGGAGGCCAGGGGCTGGGCGCTGTTCCAGGCCAGACTGCACTGTGGGGTCCAGGGCAGGTGTGTGGGCACCCTAGAGTCTTCGTATCCCTCTGCTCATTTGCCCATTGAAAACCCACAGACTATTAAGCCTCGCTCTTAAATGGGAGCATTTAAGAAAATCCAAGATAAACATGTAGGACACAAATAACCTATGAGGAAACACAGACGACTTAGGAAAAGACATAAAACCCCAATAAGTTTCTTTGAGAGATCTAACAGTATAATGCAGTCATAAAACATGAACAGTGTACTGTAAGAAAGGAACACTTGTCCCTCCAAAAGATCCTGAAAACCTGACATGTACTTGCCGAAATTAAAAAAAAATGTCAATCAAAAAGGATAAAGTTGGAGAAAATTTCTAGAAATTTCTAGAAAGTAGAGCAAAAGAGAGAAACTCTAAAAGAGAAAGGAACTTTCAGATCAACACAGAAAATCAATATCCTGTGACCAGAAATCTCAGAAAGGGGAAACCAGGAAAACGGAGCAGTGAGGATTTCTGAAGAAACAGGACGAGCATGGTGGTGGGTCGGGAGGGGGGCCTGCTGGGCAGGTGGAATCCGCAACAGCCTTCAAACATACCTGGATAGGCTCTTGTGAAACATCACAACCCCGGAGGCAGCTGAGTGGGTTCCCAGCACCACCTGAAACACATGGCCCAAATACAGGTCAGCAAAAATGGGGCTCGGTTTTGAATATTTGGTAAAGTGTAAGAAAGAAAAGTCACTTGAGTGTGGCACTAGGAGCGCTGTGTGAGTGGAGAAAGTCTGACCCCAAGGCCATCGCTGGCTCGTGCCGTCCACAGGAGCAGGGTGAGGGCTGTCTAGGGGCAGGCGGCTGCCCGCCTCCTGTGCACCAGGTGGCCAGGTGAGTGGGCAGACCTGCAGGGACCCCTCTGGGCTCTGCCCTGCCCACGGGCTGAAAGGTGCCAGTCATGTGGTCAGGATGGCAGTGCCCCATGCCACAGCCAGGTCCCCAGGGGCTCTTGGCAGACCTGTCTTCCTCCCGCCGTGCAGACCCAGGACACAGAGATGGTGATTCCCCCACTTTAAACATGCGGTTTATCCATTCCAGTGGTTAGCTATGCTAGCTCATTCAGGTTAATTGGTTTTCAACTTTCTAGAGTCTGTAGACAAAGCACAGGAGACTCGGTTAGGAATAAAAATAGAATGTCATGTTATCACCCTTAACAAGGGCAGTGTCGCCGTCAGCATCAGAGGCGGGGGTGAGGGGGCAGATGGGGCATGGAGGTGCCGTGCCCACCCCTCCCCGAGCCTGCAGGGGCAGGGGGCCTCCGCAGAGGGGAAGTCGCAGGACCTTGGTTACCGCTGTGGTCAGATTCATCTGAGCTCAGAGCTGAACGCTGGTGCACCTGCCCTAGGAGGGGGCGTGGCACAGGCCCCACCACCCCCAGGTCCATCAGGAAACAGCCTTCCCCTTCCCAGAGGTAGGGAGGGGGCCGTGGTGGAGCTGGAATGGGTGGGGAGGGTGGGCCAGGGCTCTCTCTGCCCCCTCCCGCCCTCTCCCTTTCCTCCTCTCCCCTCCCCCCTTCTTGCTCTCTCCTTCCCCTGTCTCCCCTCTTCCCTCCTCCCCCTCCTCATTCTCCTTCTTCCCACCCTCCTCCCTTTCTCTCTCATCAGCCTTCCTGTACTATTTTATATGTTAAACATGTGTGCTTATTAATTTATTGAAATTTAAAATATTTAAAGGTTTGCTAAGTAAGTAAACATTAGAAATTAGGCGACTCAAGAGAACAAGAGTTTTTTTTTTTTTTTTGAGTACTCGGGGGCGCTCCGTTATTAATAATTGATCGTGCCTTGCACGCCATTCTTACCTACTTGTTCAAGCTGCCGCCGGGTGCGGGGCCTCCAGACGTTCTTAGCTGGGGTCATCGGACGTGCTGCCGCCACGGTCTTGGGGACGAGCCCCGGTTCAGGCTTTTCACCTTCTCGGAGGGCGCCCGCTGCTCCCGGGCCCCAGCGATTAATCTGATTCTATGAAGTGTAAGTGGACCTACTTTTGTTGCATTAAAACCATAAGCCAGTTGATGAGGTGGAGTGTGGGGGTGCCGGAACTGCTGAGCAACAGCCCAGTCAGCTGACAGGAGGCCGGGTCGGGAAGAACGAGGTTCTCGGGTCGCTCGCTCCAAACTCCACATGGAATGCGGCCGATTCCCGTTACTCAGGAAGGGGGAGGCTGGGGGGTAACGGCCCCCTGCCTGGGGGGCCTAGGAAGAGGCTTGGGGCCCTGGGGCCGGAGCCGAGAAGTCTGCAAGAGGAGGCGACATCTGATTGTCACCCAAGGCCGGCGGACCTCACCAGGGGGGCGAGCGGGGTTCGTGTGCAGAGGAGGGGCTGGGTGGTGGACCTGCCGTCAGACCCGAGCAGCCTCCGGCCAGGGGTCAAGCCAGGCGTCAAGCCAGGCATGAGCAAGAGGAGGCGGCGCTCTCAGGAAAGTCTGTTTCTGCTGGGGCGAAGGGGGTGTGCGTGGGGATGCGTGTGAGTCTGGGGCAGCCGCGGGCGGCGTGGACGGGGCGCGGGTTCTCGGCTCTGCCAAGGACAGCGGCAGGCACATTCCGCCAAGGGAGGAAGGAGGCAGGGGTGGGGATGCCGTGGGCATGAGCCCGTCGGCTGCTACTGCTTCTTAGAGGGAATGGACAAGGTGCCTGCACCTCTCGTGTCCACCTTCGGGTACCCGCCATCTGCCTGTCCTTCTGTCCAGCTGGGTCAGAGGGGCCAGGGACACGGGATCCTTGGCTCTGGGGAGCTCTGTGTTTTGGGGAGGCAGGAGGACCCCGAGGCCAGGCGGCTCAGGCCGTGGGGGGAGGGGTCTGCTCGTGGGCAGTGCAGCGGCGGCTTGAGAACGGACAGCTGGCGCTCCGCGAGGCTCGCCTCCGGTCACTCCCGTTCACCCTCCCGCTGCCACTGTCGCTGACGGGGCCCCTGGAGGGAGGGGGGTGTCTCAGCAGCGATGGGCGCTGCACTCATCTCACCCGGGCTCTGAGTCCCAGTGTGCGGGGTTCAGGGGACCCCCAGCTCGGGGCCCCGCGCACGGAGGCGCTGGCGGTGCGCCCGGGCCGGCCGAGGGCTCCCGGGCACCGACCTTTCCGCTCAAGGGCGATAAGGCAATTCCTGTCCCAGGGACGCTTCTTACCGGAACTGCGAGTCGGGCTCAGAGATTGAGGTCCCCGTGAGCAAGGCTGTGGGCCCACTTGGCAGACCAGCGCGGGGTAAGTCACCAGGACGGACGACATTTCTCCGGATGGAAACCGAGCGCAGGTCTCACCCACAGGACGCGCGCCCCGCGCAGCAGCTGCTCACGGTCTGCCCTCCCCGCGGACCGAGGTTGGCCGGGGCTCGGGGGGTCCCCGTGCGGTGAGCTCCGTCGCGCGTTCGCTCACTGACGCGGGGCCTCCTGGCGGAGGGCTGTGCGTGTGGGGAGGGGATGCAGCCGCGGGGGAAGAGTCGGAGAGCAGCAGGGGGAGGGCAGGGGAGCACCGCCCGGGAACACCCGCCCTGGCTCTCCCACGCGCACGCGGGTGGTGGGCGCGCCGGCGGCACCCATGAAGGCCTGCCCTGCGGGGAGCCCTTCCCGGCCCCTGCGCCGCCCCCAGGGGGTCCTGCCGTTCCCGCGGTCCTGCTGTTCCCGCGGTGGAGGCCCTGAGACGTTCGCACGGCTGCCCACGGCCACGCGCCGCGGTGGTGGTGCCCGATCTCCACGCGGCAGCCCGACTCGAGTCTGCACGGCCGCCCCAGGCGAGCTCCCGGGGGCAGGACACACGCGCTCAGCCTGGGCTGGCCTGTCCGGCTAAGGGACTCCCAGGGAGGCATCCAGAAGCATCCGGATGAATGAGTGAATGAGTGAGCCCAGGGCATCCCCCGCCCCGCTGCTAACGCAGCCCGGTTCCCCGAGGGCCTGCCGTGGACTTGGCTGCCCGGCCGCCCTGTCGGGGCCACGGGCCGTGCGCTCCTCCTCCCGCCGGGGACCCGGGCTCGCCGAGGACAGGCTGCTTGTCCCAGGTCTGCTGCTGGCAGAGACCCTCGTGGGGACCCTTGCAGGGAACCGGCCCTTTCCCCGTGCCCACGTCGCCGCCGTCTCGGGGTGGAGCCACGAGGCTGCCCTTGGGGTTCTTGGACCCGCAGAAGGAGGTGGGAAGGACGCCGTGCCGGTCTGGTGCTCGGTCACCGAGGTCTGACGGCCTTGCCTTTGCTCTTGGATGCTGGCTGCCGTCTAGCATGTCCGTCGTGTCCTGGCGACGGACCCTCGGGAAGCGCAGCCCGTGGAGAGGAGGAGATGCGCCTGGAGGAGGGCCGCTGTGTGCAGCGGGAGGAAGCCACGCCGCCCCAGCAGCCCCCCTGCGATGAGCCGAGCCCTGTGCAGCGGGCCCGCCGAAGTTCCCGACCCCCAGGGTGGCCAGCACTGTGCTGTGTTCGGCTGCGGTGTTTTGGGGTGGTGTGTACGGGATGGCTCCGCCCACGAGCGCTAGTGGGCCGACAGCAGAGCAGCACGCGGGCCGGGGTCTGCGAGCGCCCGAGGCAGAGCCAGTCCGGGGCCACGGGCGGAGGCGGGCCACGCAGAACCGTGGAGACATCCGTGCACGGCCCGCTGGGGTCTCAGAGCTGAGTGCAGGTTAGATGGGATCCAGGATCCTGGGAAGAGGGCGGGGTGCTTCAGAGGAATGGGAGCCCCACGGGGGAAAAAAAGAGAGGCGTCCAGTTACTGGCTCTCATGGGGAAGTGGCTGGAGAGTATACGTCGGCACATGAATGCTGGCAAACGTCCTTGCCCTGTGACCTCTGGCCAGAGACCAAGGTGGCCTGGGAGCTGGGGGTCCGTGTGCCCACTACTGTCTGGGCCATGGGTTATCGGGGGTCATCGTGCAGCCTGGGGAAGCCAGATGGACAGAACAGGTTCCTCGTCCAGCAAGCTGCACGTCCCTGGAAGGGCGGAGGTCGGGCCCAGCCCCGGCTCCCCCCTTTAGGGGCTTGTGACTTGCCGTTCATGGCCCTGGGCTCCCGGGAGCGCAGCGAGCTCACAGGCGGGGCCTTCTGCCCCTGGGCTCTGTTCTCTGGGGCCTCTCCCCGCCCCACACCTTCTGCCCGTGGCTGGCCCCCTGCAGCTCCTCTTCCCACGGCCGCTCAGCTCCAAGGCTGGCCACCAGAGGGGCGCCCCGGACGTCCAAGTCTCGTCTGTTGTCCCCTGAAAATCTCAGCCTTCTCTATGCCATAAATCTTATTTTATCCAATTCTCTAGTTCTTTTTTCTTTTTTAGAGAGGGTGGGGAGTAGGGACAGAGGGGGAGAGAGACTCTCAAACAGGCTCTACACCCAGCACAGGGCCGGACGTGGGGCTCGATCCCACAACCCTCAGATCATGACCTGAGCTGAAATCAAGAGTCGGATGTTCAACTGACCACACCACCCATGTGCCCCATCTCTAATTATTTCTTAATGTGAAACTTTCTCTCTTATCTATTTCTTCTTTCCTTCCCCTGGCACATCTTAAAGTCTAAAAAAATAAATAAAATCTAAAAAATTCTGTTTTCTACTGCTGTGTCTGCCACCTTCTCCTAAATACAGGCAGCTCCCTTTGGGGCTGGACCCGCAGCTCACGGACGCGCAGCCCGGCCTCCTGCCCGCTCCTTTCCCTCGTGTGCCCTCCGTGGTGGTTCGAGTTGACAGCAGCGAGGGGCGGGGATGGCGGGACCCCGGGGGACGTGGGAGTGGCCGGGACCCCACTTTGGCAGTGGGGGCTGTGGGCCTCTCAAAGACGGAGAACGGGGCACTTTTTCCTTAAAGTTTCTTTCTCCGGCCAGCTTCACGTCTTTGCAGAGAACACGGAGGGACGTGTGCTCTAAGCACCTCCAGTGGGAATGGAATTGTACCGGGGACTTTGAAAGTTTTACCCACTGTACTTGTCTCGGCAAGTCCACAAGGGAGGTGTTTCACTGCCATGTTCACATTTGAGGACGCGGAGCCCGAGGACAGCCCCGGTCGCGCGGTTGGCAGGATGGGGTTAAGCTCTGAATCCAGGTTGCCCGACTCCAGAGCCCACGCTCCTCAGTAACGGGAACTTGGTTCCTGATTCCATTCTTGTTCGGCGGGTTTATAGAGAGCTTCCAGTCAGTGCAGACTGTTTCTTTGTTTTGGGAGCTGAAGCCTGGTTTCTGATGAGCTCCATTTGCTCCCAGTTCTGACTGCGTGCCAGAGAAGGGACTGCCCCTTCCCTTGACCTCGGTCCAGCGATGCTGCTTTGTCGCGGCTGATGAGTCCAAATGTGGATGGAGTAGGTTCGCGGGGTCACACCTTCGGAAAGAGGGGTGGGGGCCTGGCTCATGAATCCTGCCTGAGTGGCGTGGAAGTGGTCCTTTGTTTCTTTTCTCTGATGGGCTGCAGACAAAGTCCCATCCACGGCCAAGGGTCACCAGCAGGGAAATCTAAGTGTGCGTGGGGGCTAGTGTGCTGGTGTGTGCGTGCGGGCGTGCATGTGTGCAGGTGGTGCGCACACGTGTGCCACTGTGAGCGTGTGAGCCCTGGGGATGCGGGGAAGTGGCCAAGCTCAGGCTTAGAGGGAGAGATGAACCCCTAGCGAGGATAATCAGCACTGAACATCGCCCTGTGTCCGTGATGCGGGTGGCCTGCCTCGGAAAGGACTGACCTGCCATCTTCTCTGTTGTTCCGTCTCTGTGACAGCCAGACAAATGAAGACGCATGGGCTGCCGGGGCTGGGCCCTGACTCTTGAGGGGGGAGTGTGTTTGGTGCCGGCCAGGGCTCTCTGTCTTTCTCTCCACCTGCTAACTCCGCGGCAGAGAAGCCGCTCCTTCTCCCAGCGCTGTGCTCGGGTGACTCTTGCCGAGTTGATGCGTCTTTTTTTTCCGTGGCCCCTGAAAATGAGTCTGGGCCCTTCGCTGGCAGAGGGCATTCTGGGGGCTCTGACTGTAATGCCTCCTCAGGGCCCTCTGTGCTTGTCCAGGAAGGGAGCAGAGGCATAGACCCAGCAGGTCCCCGGGCCGGGGAGGAGGGGGCTTGCCCACCCCCCTTTGTCACCTCCAGGCCTCCTGTCCACTCCTGCGAAAACTGTCTTCCTGGCTGCGTTGGGAAGCGGCTTTTTGAGAGAGGCGTGGGTGGTACGGGGGCGTGCGTGTGCGTGCGTGTGCGTGTGTGCGTGCACCACATGGGCAGGACGGTCTGCGCTCTGCTTCCCCACTGTGGCCCCCGGGCCTGAGCTGAGGCGGAGACCACGCAGCTGGAGCTCTGTGGTTCCTCGGCAAGGCCCGCGGCGTGGGGGCGTCACGTGCGGCTGGCTGGCATCTCAGAGGGGTGGGCGTCTTGTAGGAAGTCCCTTCAGCCAGTCCGGCCACCCTGAGGCCGCCACGGAACTGGCCCAGGCCCACGTGTCCCGCGGCCCGTGGAAGCCTCTGTGCTGAGCACGTCCCTTCCCCTCATCCGCGCCGTGGTTTTGACCGAAGGCTCCAGAGACTGAGAACACACCGGCCCTCGAGATGGCGCCCGTGGCTCCGAGGGGACGGTCCAGAGTCTCTGGTCCAGGACGGCCCAGCCCCAGCCCTTGCTGTGACTGCCGCCCCCCCTGCCCCACTGTGCTCGCACACCACCTGCTTCCGATCGCCTCTTGCAGGGATGCGCCGCCCTGGGAGCGGGGACGAGCAGGCCCAGCCCGCGCCGGGGCCCAGCCGTGCACTGGGGAAGGCTGCGACGACGGGCGTGAGGCTGGCCTGGGAGTGTGGCGTCCTAGCACACGTGCTGTGCGCGTGCTGGCGGCTGCTCGGGAGGCCGAGGGAGAGGGACGGCCGAGGCCTCTGTGACGCCCGGGGTGGGGCCCGGTGGAGGCGGGCAGCGAGCGGCAGAGGAGAGACCGGCTTAGAAGGGCACCTCGAGGACCCTTTGCGTCGGGCGTGGGCAAGCCCGAGGGCAGTGCTGACGGCCTGGTTTCCGGCTGGAGGTCCGACTGAGGCAGGAAGCTGGACAGGAGGGGCAGCGGGGCTGATGCCGAGCCCAGGGGCCGGGGACAGCGCGGCTCCACGAGGTAGAGGTGGTGTCCGGGTGTCTGGGGGGACGCCGAGCGGTCGCTGGCCGGCGTGAGAGGCGAGACATGGAGGGCGGCCTGCTTCCCTGTGCCATGGGCTGTGTCCTCAGACCTCCTCCTCCAGGTGGCCGGAGTGTGAGCTCGTTCCAGCTCCGCGCCCAGCCCTGAAGGCGAAGGTCACTTTGTGCTGCAGGCCGTGGGCCTGAGAAAGCTAAGGTGCGCTGCCGCGACTCGCAGAGGGAGGCGCTCTCTCGCCGGAAGGTTGAATTTGGGACGGAAAGATGGAAAACACTGCTGTTCTCTCTGTTGTTCGCTGACGGTGGTGATGCTCTGGGTGGGAAGGAATCGTGTGTGTGAATGATGCACGCCGCGCCGAGGAAGCCTTCGGATGTCACAGCAGGAGCCGGGTTATCCGAGAGACAGGGAGCACCGCTGGCCATGTGGGTTGCGGGGCTGGATGGTTCTGTCTGCGAGGTGAATTTGGGAACGGCAAGGTCGGGCCAGCCGCGGGCCAGTGGCGAGGAAAGGCCTCTGTTGAGTGGAGGATCGAGCCGTTCCGTTCCCGCGCCAGGCACGGCGTCACTGAGAGGGGCTCGGGGCTGGCCTCCGGGGGCCGCTGTTGACGGCGGACAGCTGTAAGCTCAACGGGAGCGCAAAGCTGGACGTCGAAGCAACACCTCGCATTGGTTAAGACGTTCTAGACGAGGGTCCCCTGGAGTTTCAGGGTTTTCTCTTGGTTTTGTGAAGCTGGCTCATCATCACCCCCTAGTGCTCTGGACGCCCACCTTCCGGGGAGCTCGGTGCGTCTGTGGAGCTGGTCCCCCTGCTGCTTTCCTGGGGGCGCAGAGGACGCACCCCCATGTGGCCATGGACTCCGGCAGCCGAGGCCTCAGTGGCCCAGGCTGTCCCCGGGCATGCCATGGGGGCCTGCCGCCTGGTGGGAGGCATGCGAGGGTTCGAGGTCAGGCTCCAAGCCATCCGTATTGACCTTGAATGCAGCTCTATCTCCCTGGGGCGGGTAAGTCACCCTCAGTTTCCTCATCTGTAACATGGGAGAACGGTTAACTACAAGATACGCTGATTCCAGACTTACGAGAAATTAACTGATTCATGTAAAGCCCGTTGTGCTTTACCTGACGTATAATACTGCTGGGGAAATACTGTCACCCTTCCGAATGTATCGGTCTGTGTTCGCTACAGTGTTGCCACTCACGGGGTGTACTGCCTGCGGAAGGCGGTCCTGTGGATGGAGGGGGGTCAAGGGACCGCTCGTGTCACATCCCTGGTGTTTTCACGGACACAGTGGCGAGGGGGGAGCCGGACCTCGTCGGTTCCCTCGCGTCGACCAACGGCACAATGTCGGCTGTGACTTTTTTCTCTTCTCTCACAAAACGTGCATTTCACATGACAGCTGAGAAGGAAAGAACATGATCAGTGAAGAAAGAGGCTGGACTCGAAGACTCTGCTGCGCTCAGCATTTTCTCAGGAGCTCTTAGTGATCTTATGGAATGTGTGGGTTTCATGACTTTGGCCTTGTGTTGTTTGTGTTTTTGCCACCATCCTGTTGACTGTGGTGGCGGGGCACGCGGGTCCGCCGGGCACATGCCAGAAGGGCTGCGCCAACCAGGCAGTGTAAGGAAGCCAGTTTTAGGTTGCCTTTAAAAACAGCTTTAATGAGATAAAGTTTGCATATGGGAAAGTTCACCTGTTCTCTGTGTGCAAGTCAGTGAATTTTAGTGCGTTCACAGAATTGTGCAACCAGCCCCACAGTCTCATTGTAGGACATTGGCATCACCCTGAAAAGCAACACCTCACCATTTATACTCACTCCCCATTCTGACCCAGCCCTGGGCAGTTATTCATCTACTTTTTCTCTCTCTATATTTGGCTTTTATTATTATTATTTTTTTGAGATTCAAGATGAGTGGAACCACACAGTGGTCTTCTTTTGGGACTGGCTTCCTTTACTCAGAAAAATGTTTCCAAGGTTCCTCTGTGTTGTGACACAGCAGTTGGTACTATTTTATGCTGTCTTACAGAATCTACCATATCCAGTTATCACTTCACCTCCTGTTGGACGTTTGAGTCGTTTCCTCCTTGGGGACGTGGTGGATAATGCCACCACCCACATTTGTGCACAGGCTGTGGTGTGCACGCGTGAAGGTGCGTCCCCTGGGTACGTACTTTGGGGTATGACAGCAGGGCCATACAGGCCCTCTGTGCCTCCCGTGTTCAGAGACCCCCAGGGCGTCTCTATGGTGGCCACGCCATCTCTGTCCCCTCCGGCAGGGTGAGTGTCTGGTTGCTCACACCCTCGATGACACGTGTGATCTCCCTCATTCTGAGTAACAGCTGTCCCGTGGGTGTGGCTTGGAGTCGCGGTTCTGTCTGCTGGGGACGCTGCTTACGGGCTACCCGCACATCTTCCACGGTCAGACTCTTTTTTTGAAGTGCCATGAGCACTGACGTTTCCCGACTGTGACCTGACGGAAGGCTGCTGGCTCGCCCTCGCTGGCTCCGCGTTGGTGCGTGGCGGCGGCGCCGATGCGCAGAGGGCTCCCTCGGGCGCTGGGGCTGGTGGTGCCTCCGCCGGGGCCTCACCGTCCGCTGCTGTGAGGGCAGCGGTGGGCTTGCCTTGCGTCTCCCTCCCGCCTGGACGCATCGTGGCGGCTTCTCACGGGCCGCGTCCATGGGATTTCTGGAGGCCTGCACGCTGGGATTCTCCCCGATTTCGTCCAGGAGGAAGCGGAAGCTCGTCAGGGTTGCTCCGTGAACAACCTGACCTCAGACCTCCGTTCTCTCGCTGTTGTGTGTCCAGGGGCCTCGTCAGAGCAAGAGTCCAAACAGCGTGAACTTGTTCCTCTGGCTGCTGCTTGGAAGACCCGGCCTTCTTTCCCTTTTCCTTTTTGAAAGTATTTTCATCACAGTGAAATATACACAGTGAAATTCACTGCTTGAGCCATTTTTCGATGTGGGGTCCCGTGGCTCCGGGCACAGTCCCCCTGCCGGGCAGCCGTCACCAGCCTCACCGCTGAGCCTCCGCCCTGCCCCACAGAAGCTCCGTCCCATGAAACGTTACCTCCCCAGCCCCGGCCCCGGCCCCTGGCGCTGCCCTCTCTGCGTCTCTGTGACTGTGGCTGTTTTGCGCACGTCGCGTGAGTCGGATTATACAGCGCTGTCCTTTCGTGGCTGGCTTATCTCAGGGCACTGTCAGGTTCATCTGTGTGGTGGCAGGTGTCAGACCCTCCTTCCTTTTCCGGGCCGAGGGACACTGCACTGCAGGGGTGGACCGCACTTCTCCGTCTCCTTCGTGTCCATCGTGGACACTTGGGCTGCTTCTGCCCTTTGCTGTTGTTACGAGTGCTGGTACGACCATCGGCGCATGAGCGTGTCTTCGGCCCTGCTTGCAGTTCTTGGAGTGCCTGCCCCGAAGGGAGCTGCCGACCATACGGCGGTCCTGCACTGATTTTCCCGAGGAGCTTCGTACTTTCCCACAGAGGCTGCCTCCCTCTGTGTGCTCACCAGCAGCGCACCCGGCACTCTTCTCTAGAGTGGAATGAAGGAGGCGTGCGTGTCCATTATAAAATCGAGAAGTCACGGGGATGCAAAGTACAGCCTGGGAAGTATAGTCAGTCATCCTGGAAAAAGGTCATCCAATGACAGGGAGTAGCTACCCTTCCTGTGGTGTGTCAATTCTACTTAAAACCACCCCAACAACCAGGTCGGGATGGGCTACGTGCCCGGACCGAAGGGATCCAGGATCTGTAGGCTGAGATCAGCCAGGGGCCTGGAGGGCTCCTCGGAGGAATGGTGTGTTCCTACAGGCCAGGGACACTACTTCCTGCCGTCGGTCACTCCCTAGGTTCCCCAGGGTGGCTTCGGGGGTGCGAGGGCACGGCTGTGTCCTGCAGCATTCCGTGCCTTGCTGTCTCTGATCCAGTGACTGTGTTGCGAGAAGTTTAGTTCCTGGCATGTGGATGGTGCCAAAGATGCCTGCCTAGACTTTGCTTCCCCCCTTTCCATCCTAAAGATCTGCACTTTTGCTCAGACTTAGGATGTGTGTTTATTGGCCCTGGGCCCTCCCACCTCCTCCCCATGGCAGGGCCCAGTGCTCCCACCCCCAGCCTGCCTTCCGGGGGAGGCAGAGAGACAAAACGCTGACAGGTGTGGAAGACGGACTGGTGGGGTTGAAACGGGAACCCCAGAGTCTGCTCTGGACAGTCTTTCACAGCCCAGGTCAGGGAGCCGACAGCCCAGGGGAGCGCGAACCAGTCCCTGCTTCCTGGGAAAGAGGCCGTTGGAGCAGCCCGGCCTGGCCAGCCGGTGAGGCCCCGATGCCCCGGCCGAGGACAGAGTCTGCGGGGCTAGGGGCTATCTGTGTCTTTAGAAGGAAGGGAGGGTTAAAATCCCTCTTCGTCTACTGGGGACGGCATCCATCGTCGATCATTTCTTCTGTTTAGTAAGCAGCACGAGCCCTGGGCCAGGCAGGTGCTGAGCCTTCCCTCGTCGCAGCGGCCGACTGCGTTGCCCATTTAACTGAAGGCTTAACCAGCTCCGAGAAATATAGAGAAGCCTGTGGATCCCAGTGGAGGACTTCATATTTTACTTTCTCCCCAGATGAGGTGGGTGTGGTGGGGCCTGACGGCTGACACCCCCGAGCCGACCGGACTGGTTCTGGGGCATCAGATGGGGCTGTGCGGCCAGTCCATGCTGAGCATGCTCAGAGCGGGCGGGATTCCAAGGGGCAGAGGGCGCGCTGTCGTTTGACTGTTTTTCTCTCTGTTTTCCATTTTACTGGTTTAATGAGCCCCCACGATGCTCAGTTCCAACCGGGGGCACACATTCTGGATTGCCCGCCATGGTCAGAACACGTGCGTGCCTCCGCGTCACACGGCCAGGGGGAGACGCAGAGCCTCGGGGGGCCCCTCTCTCGGGGTTCCCTGGGCGCAGTGAAGGCGCCCCCTGCCGGGCACCTGTGGGACCCTGCTGTGCCCTGAGCGCTCCTGCCGCGCCCCCCTCCCCCCGCAAGCAGCTGCTTCTCTGAGGTGGAATTTCTTGCGTGTTGGAAGTAAGAAAAATAAAAACTGTAAGAGGGGCGAGAAAGGAAGGGGTTGTGTTTCTACAGGATCCGCACGGAATTCTCTGGTTGTGCAGAGACCCTGAGTGCAGACTGTGCTCGAGCCCTGAGCGGGGACCTCTGGGGCGGACCCGGCCCAGCAGCGCCGCATCTGACCTTCTGCCGAGATGCCCTCATTCCGATCATTGATTCTCTAATGGCATCTAATGATGATGTGAGGATCTGCCGGCTGGGCGTTCAGTGCTATCGATCACTTGTTAAAGAGCAGGGGACAGGCCAGTCCACGCACCCTGGACCCGAGCATCACTATGGGTTCCTGCGCTGCCCGCAGCACCCCTCCCAGGGTCCCTGCTCCTCCTGGCTCTGGCTCCCTCTGCCTGGGGTCCCCCAGATCTTCCTGCTCTGTCCACCCCTGCTCAGGGTCCTCTGGTCCTCCTGGCTCTGGCCCCAACCTGTTCAGTGTCCCCCGGACCTCCTGGCCCCCCCCCACTCGGGGTCCCCTGGTCCTTCCAGCTCTGCCGCCCCTGCTCGTGGTCCCCTGGTCCTTCCAGCTCTGTCCCCCACCCCCCACCGCTCCGGTTCCCCCAGTCCTCCCATTCCTGGTCCCCCCGCCCGGGGTCCCCTGGACCCCGTCCCTGGCCCCCCTCGGGGTCCCCCGGGCCCCCCGGCCCTGGCCCCCTCACTCACATGCAGTGTCTTGGTTCCACGTGTGCCCCCCAGGGGCCCTGCCGCTCTCCGTACCTGAAGCACACGTCTCAGCCCCCATCTGTCTAAATCCTACCTGGACTCTCAAGACACATCTCAAATATCATTTCAAATGTCAAATAACAGAGTGATCTTTAAAAAATATAAATCAGATCATGTCATTCTCGTGCCTAAAATCTTTAATGGTCCCGACTACCCTGTCCACACAGCCGGAGTCACCCTGCACCTGGCCCCCAGCCCCTGCTTGCGTGCCCAGCCTGCTGGCCCATCCAGCCCTCAGGCCAGGCCCAGCTCGTCCCTCTCTGGGGCTGGACACTCTCTGCCCCTGCGCTGGGGACGCCTTTCCAGTCCGCCCGTGGCTGCTCTGTCTCAGTGGCCGAGTCCTCGTCCAGGTAGACCCTGGAGGACCCCTTCCCCGGGCCCGGGTAGGGTAGCCGCTGCGGAGGGCACGCAGAGGCCCCGGATGCCAGGCCCTGGTTCCGGCCCGTGTAGGTGATGTGTGGCTCCAGGGGCTTGGCAGGGGAACGAAGGCTGCAGAGGGCAAGCCGGGAGGTCATCGCAGGTTCCGCAGCTGGGCCCACGGTGACCCTGTGTTCTTGGAAGCGGGAAGGGGGCAGGAGGGTGAGGCAGAGAAGCCATGTGAAGGGCTCACCCGGAGTTGTTGGCTTTGAGGATGGGACAGGGAAGGGGCCAGCGGGGGCAGCCCCCAGGAGCCGGGAGCGGCCAGGGCAGGGAGACAGCCGCCCGCAGGGAGGGAGGGTCCTGGAGGAGCAGTGTGTCCACGCTGGGGTTCCGCCCGGGACACCGTAGGGACCATTTAGTGTCTGACGGCAGCACCTCGCTGTTCTCTCCCTGCTCCTCCGAGATACGGGGTCCTGTCTGCTTGTCTGTCTCCAACCCGTCGGTCCCCAACTAAAATGTGATCGTGGCAGGCCTGGCCCCGCTCACCGCGGGCCTGCGTGGGCGCAGGGGAGGCGCGCCGTGGATGCAGCCCGACGAGCACGGGCTGAGTGGCTTTTGTCTGACTTCACTGTATTTTATTTTTGTAATAAATCTGATGTGTTGGCAAATAAATATGTATGATTTGTTAAACCTCTTCACGCCATCCAAAACAAAGTTGTGGAAAAACAGAACCCGTGGTTTTGTTGATGACAGTTCGGAGAGGCAGCCCCTCGTTCAGGGTGAGGGGGTCCAGACTCCACAGACCAGGCCCTGGCCCCGCAGGCCTGCAGGCCAGACCTTTGACGGCGGCAGGCAGGTGGCCCCCGACCACGGTGCCCGCGACACCTCACCCCGTGCTCATCTGGTATGGCTCCCGGAGATGCCCGTGCTGGGGCCGTCTGAGCGCCTCATGTCTTCCCCGGGGGCCACGACTGCAGGGCTGGGGGGGGGGCGGATCGCGGTGGCCCTTGATCGAGGCCTGGAGGCCTGCTGGGGCTGCTGCCTCCGGGGAGCCCTCCGCCCCTCACTGGCGTCTCTCCTGCCGCCCCCTCGGCAGCCGCTGCACTCCTGGTCCTCTTCCCCAGGCTGTCTGAGCTGCCCGGGGACTCGTTTCGGGGATGGAGTGATGTCTGCTCCCTGGATGGTCTCCACGGGACTGAAGCAAGCAGATGGTCTGGAATTTAGGAGACAAGACGACGCGGGGGCGCCGAGCAGTGCGCTATTTCTTCCTGGGAAATGCTTCCTGTCAGGTAGACACCAGCAAATCGAAAACCAATTCTGCAGAGGGATGATTTTTGCCTTCCCACAGATGAACTTACCAAAGCTGAGAACAGCGTGCGCTCCGTGGAGAAACCCAGATGCAGCGGATCTGCAGGGCGAGCTTCTGTGTTCTGCGCCCGGCCCGCGTCCACGCGCGGGGGGCGGCAGGTGACGTCGGGCCCGCGTCCACGCGCGGGGGGCGGCGGGG
>LNAC01000402.1:1131832-1146891 GCA_002007465.1 Ailurus styani | reverse complement strand
CCCCCCCCCGGCCCCCGGGGGCAAAGTCAAGTGCAGTTGGTAACCACGGCCCGCTTGCCACCTTCCCTTCTGCCTGTCACGCTGCAGACCCAAAGTTTGGGGACCTCCGGGCTCGGGCTGCTCCTGCACGGCCTCCGTGGACCCGGTGCGTCCTCCGCCTTCCTGGAGGAGCCGGGCTCTCTGGTCCTCCTCTCGGCCGGGCACCTCCCCGGGTCCGGCCCGGCTCCACGACAGGCCGTGGCCCCCAGAGCGACGGGCGGCGTCTGCGAGATGCCCGCGTGTCTGAGAGCGCGGGGCCCCGTGTCTCCCGAGGTGGTCGGGAGCCGCTGGGGGCGGGGAGCCCATTAAAAATCTGCCTTCCTGGCCCCTGTCTCCAAGTAGGTGAATGAGGATCTGAGCCCCGAGGGCCTTGCAGTTTGAATATTTTCAGAAATCTGCTGCTACTTGGGCCACGTGGCTTAGCTGGGAAAAGCCGCACAGGTGACTTGCCCCGATCGAGACGTTGCTGCTGGGAGGGCCTCCGGGACCCGCACCCAGACACACGGCCCGCTGGGGGCGGAGCGCGGCGCGGCCGGAGCGACGGAGATGTCGGAAAGAGCTTCCGGACGACGGGAGGGTCGTGGGCGTGTTTTTCACCGTCTTGTCCATGGACCCGAAGCGTGGCCGTGGCCTCAAGAGTGTGGAGAGGATAGAATTTAGCATGAATCCACAGAAGCTTTTGAATTAGATTGGTGTGTCCTTGATGGCTGTCATCTTCTGTCTCACTGGCTTGTCACTATCTGGTGACCGTAGCTCTGCTTCCCTCCAGACACGCCGTCCATGGTGTCCCTGCTAAGGTTTGCTGTGTTTCAGATCTTCCCTGAATCGGCTGTGTGGACCCCTGGCCAAGTGTCCCCAGACTGTGCTGTGCAGGGGCTGCTCCTGGCATGGACTGGGGGAGGGGGTACCTGCTCCAGGTGTCTCACTGCAGACTGGGGGGGAGGGGGTACCTGCTCCAGGTGTCTCACCTGCAGTGGATGGGGGGGAGGGAGTACCTGCTCCAGGTGTCTCACTGCAGACTGGGGGGGAGGGGGTACCTGCTCCAGGTGTCTCACCTGCAGTGGACGGGGGGAGGGGTACCTGCTCCAGGTGTCTCACCTGCAGTGGACGGGGGGAGGGGTACCTGCTCCAGGTGTCTCACCTGCAGAGGATGGGGGGAGGGGTACCTGCTCCAGGTATCTCACCTGCAGTGGACGGGGGGAGGGGGTACCTGCTCCAGGTGTCTCACCTGCAGAGGACGGGGGGAGGGGTATCTGCTCCAGATGTCTCACCTGCAGTGGAAGGGGGGGGAGGGTACCTGCATCCTGCCTCAGCTCCTGGACTCCTGCATTGCTCATTCAGTGCTGTTCCGGGCAGGCGTCAGGCTGAGGAGAGCAGGGCCCTGTCAGGCAGAGAGGGAAGGCAAGTGAGCTGGGGAGTGGGCTGGGGTCTTGCAGAGGAGGGGGCCGACCTTGTCTGGAGCTGGAGGAGCGAGGCCGAGGAAGGCTTGGGCCCCTGGGGGCATGGCCGGGCTGTTCTGACGAAGTGTGTCTGGGAGGGTGGAGGCGTCAGTGCTCCGGGCAGGGGAGCTCCAGGCTCTGGGGGAACACGAGAGAATATGGGCCCCAGGCACGGCACGAGAGGCCAGGGAAGGGGCAGCCGGTGTCACCGCAGGACGGGCAGGATTCGCCGGATAGGGAGGAGGGAGAGTTTGCGCTGGGGTGTGTGTGTGTGTGTGTCTGTGTCTGTGTGTCTGACGATCGGGAAAGGACCGAGCTCCCCCGTCCGCCGCAGGCGTGGTCCGCTGTGTGGGTGGCCGTGCGCAGGGCCCCTGCAGGCGGGTGGCCCCGGGCGCAGGACATGGCACAGAAGGACTCGGGTGGGCACCCGAGGTGGGGGGGGGGTAGCCAGGCAGCCAAACCACACGGGAGGGGTGGGGACCAGAGAGAGGCTCCGGTGAGCAGGGTGATGTCACATAGTGTTGGCAGTTATTGTTTCATATTGCGAGGATTTTAGAGATTGGGAGAAGAATCCACGTTTTTACCTAAATAAGCTGGCAGGAGAGCAAATTACTGAAGGTCACACTGAAGCTGAGCAGAGTGAGGCCGGCTCTCCCCTCCCCGCCAAGCACACCGGATGTTTCTGGGAATCGATAGGTCGTGAATAATGCATGAGAACCCGTCTTTACAGCAGTAGGAAAGGGGATAAAATGCATCGCGTGAGGCTACCTGGAGAGGACACAGACGCGTAAATAAAACATACATGAAGAGTAAAGAGAAAGGGGTCCTGCAGCCACAGTCCGGGGGGGAGCTTTGGGATGGCGGGGCCCACCCTCGCTCCTGCCGAGGTCCGGCGCTGCTGCGGGGTGGGGGCCCCAGTGGGGCCACTGTGACTGCAGCCGGGAGCTGCCGCCACCGTGGCTTCTGTCCCGCCAGCTCCTCTGCCTTCAGGCTGGGGCTCACCCGCGGGGCGGGCTCTCTCCAGACATCGGGGGATGCAGCGCGGGGCCCGAGCTCCTGGGTGGACAGGCTGTGGGCAGATCTAGGACCAGGCCTGGCGGCCCCGGATGACACCCCGCTGGGCCAGGAAGGCTGGTGGGCTCTCCCGTCCCTTCCCCTTCCTCCAGCTCTGCTCTCCTGCCTTCTCCTGGGTCCTTCCCTGTCCTCTCTTCCTGCCCTATTTCTGGTCTGTTCTTTTCCTTCTCCCCTCTTGCCTTAGAGGAAGACACTGACTTTAGCAAACGGAGACGGCTCCTCTGAAGCCCCAGGGCGGCCCCTCCTTCCCCCGCTTCCCTTCCAGCCTCTCTGGCTGCCAGCGCCCGCGGAGGCTGCCTTGGCAGAGCAGGCCTGCGGGCTCCCTGGTCCTGGCCCTAGGCTGCAGCTCTCAACAGCTATGGCTGCGCAGAATGCACTCAGCGAGCCATTCCACAAGAAAGGCCCTCATTCTCCTTTTATTGCATTGCATAAATTTCCAGCCAGTGCCGGTGGTGGGATGTGCTGACTTTGATGGAGCACGGCGCATCGACTGGAATTTACAGCTGGGTTTTCAGTGTGGGGCTTAGCTTATTACTCTTTTGGGTAACCTCTCGGGAGACGTGGGATAGCTTCTTTGTGGCCAGACATTCTGAATAAGTTCTCTAATTTCCGTGAGGGATGTTTGCCCTCCCCCTCAGCTTGCCTGCTCACAAAGGCGAAGGGCTGCTATTTCAGTGGGCGACCCAGAAAGTCTGCACTGGCGTCTTTCAGGCAGTGTGGCCTCGGTTGCCGTGCAGCCTGACCCACGTGTGCCAACGGCTCGTAGATGTGGCGTGGGAGGAAGGTTGCAGAGATGCTGACTGCCCGTTCACCTCGCTCGGTGCTTTCTGATGCTTTCAAAATGAAGCCTCCTTTGTCATCTTAAAAACTTTCAGAGCCCCGCGCTCCCCACCAACATTGCTGGTCTTCTTTTAATATTTGTTCATTGAGAAAAAAACATAAATAAAACTACCATGAATTTATCGATAGTTTTAAAATGCATTCATGTTTTATAAAATATAGCAGCACCTGGGCACATCTGCAAACAGTCTGTTATTTAGCCTACAGCCAACCCCTGGACTCACGCGGATGAGCGGAGCCCACCCCACGCCAGCAGCTCCACGTCCCCAAGGGTGTGATGTCTCTGAAATCTGGAGGTTGGAGTCTGTGGCTCTCCAGGCTTTGGGAGCTCTCCCTAACTCAGCTGGACTGACAGGGAGCCTTGCATCTCGCATGTGGACTGCCTTTCTTCCTCCTCCTTCCCCACAGCGAGTTTCCTCTGTGGAGTTGGACTCTGCTGATGTCACTGGCCTGAGGGACAGCGCAGGAGACAGCGCTCTGGAACCTACCTGCGGAGGTGCTCCGGCTATGAGGCTCAGGAGGGCTTCCTGGCTGCCTGCGACAACAGCCTGTTCTGGCCGAGCTGGGTGGAAAGGAGCTTATTAAACCACCGCCACCCCCTATGTTAAACAACCACGAAAACAGGAAGCATTTATGAGACAACTGTGCTCAGTGCAAGACTGTGAGCCCAGAAGAGGGGACGCTGGCGAGCTGTGCCCCATGGTTGCCCATGCTCCTGGCCTGATTAAAATTTCCTATCGTGGCACAGAAAACTGGCCCCCAAAGGAGTGCAGCAACCCCACTAAGTGAAGGCGGCAAAGCTCAGAATTTGTGGAAGCAGATGCACACAGAGTCAGCAGAGCAGGCACGGGGGAGGAGGGGCAGTGCAGAGGGGAGGCTGGAAGTCCACGTGTGGGCTCTTCATGAGCACTTGGTTGGGATCTGGGCTGGGTGTGTCCAGGCCAGACTGCATGGGGCCCACTGGTGAGTAGCAACTGTGGGGTTGAGGGGGACAGAGAGACTAGAGGCCACACAGTGCTGGTGACATCTGGGCCGGAACAGAGTAGACAGTGTCATCTCACAGGAATGAACTGATAAGAAAACACTTCCTGGAGTCAGACCTATTCTAGATCTTCCCTAAGTGTAAAACTAAGCCCTGATAAGACCTGCAGACCTGGCCTTTGGAGGTTGAGTCTACCAAGTTACAAAGTTTGGGTATAAGTAAAAAGGTAAATGAAAACAAAACAACAACAGAAGTGTGTATTCATTCAAGGTGAGTAGCCAATGAATGAACTTCCTAATAGAATAAAAATGGGCACTTCTTCCAAAGAAGATAACAGAACACAGAGTCTATACAATGTCTCTTCAACAAGGGCCA
Source organism: Ailurus styani (assembly GCA_002007465.1). Taxonomy (NCBI): domain Eukaryota; kingdom Metazoa; phylum Chordata; class Mammalia; order Carnivora; family Ailuridae; genus Ailurus; species Ailurus styani. The sequence goes on along the minus strand of LNAC01000402.1, from coordinate 1,142,142 downwards.
ATATATAGAGGAACAGGAAATGTGACCTGAGTCAAGAGGGTAGTTAAAGGAAGCATACTCAAGATGACCAAATGTTGGATTTTTCTGAAAAGGTGATAAAGCAGCTATTATAAATATGTTTAAAATTCCAAAGTAAACATACTTAAAAAATTAAGGAAAAATATGGTCCTCACGAATTCCCAGATAGGGAATCCCAGCAGAGAAATAAAAACTAGAGAAAAAACAAATGGAAATTCTCTAGAACTGAAGAGTACAACAACTGAAATAAAAAATGTATGGGCTCCACATCAAATAGAAGAGGTCAGGAGAAAAAGTCTGTCTAAACTTCAAGTCTAAACTTGAAGACAAATCAATAGAATTTATCCAATTTGAAGGTGAGAGAGAAAAAAATTGAAGAAAAATGGTCTCACATACAGTGAGAGTCTCTTAAAAAGAGCATCAGAATAGGGCAGAAAACAACATTTGAAGAAATAGTTTAGCTGAAAAGTTCCAAATTTGGTGGAAAACTTAGAGATTCAGAAAGCTCAGCCAACCCCAAGAAGGTTAAATACAAAGAAAATCACAACTATGTGTATCATTGCCAAATTGCTGAAACCCAAAGATAATATCTTGAAAGCAGCCTAAAACCCAGAAAACAAGCAAGAAGATATGTGGAGGGGCAATTATAAAAATGATGCCCATCTTCTTACAAAATATAAAGGAGGCCTGAAAACATTAGAACATCTTTAAAGTGTTGAAAGAGAAAAACAATGGTTTATGTCCTGAATTTTCTATTTCAATGGAATATCTTTCAAAAATGTAAGCAAAATAAAGAGATTTACAGAAAAACAGAAAACTGAGAGAATTTGTCACCAGCAGACCTGCACTCAGGAAATGTTAAAGGAAATCCCTCAGATTGAAGGTAATGCAAAACATGGATTTACAGCAATTCACAGAAAGAAAAACACCAGAACCTGAAATAGGTAAATATAAGTTGGTGTCTCTCCTCATAGTTTCCTTGCAGGACAACTGACTGCTTAGGAGAAAATAAGGACAGCATAAGGGGTAGTTTATAAAGTACGGGCAGTAAAGGCTGTACACCACCGCACAGGAGCAGGGCACAGATCGGGTGTGTCGGTGCAGCCACACTGCAGCCAGGCAGGAGTGAGGCCTGACATACAGGTGTAAAATATCAGATGGGAGGAGGCGGAAGGGGCGAGAAGTAATGGCATGGACTCTAAATGGACTTTGGTCATTTAAGGATGTATATCGTTCTAGAGCAACAATGAAAAATAATTAAAAAGAAAGAAAAAGCAAAGAAGCTAATAGAGGCTATAAAATGAAGTCCCGAGAAACATTTGATTAACACAAGAGAAGGCAGAAAAGCAGCATCCGAGGGACAGAGACATAGAAGGGGCTGCAATAAACCCAACCATGTAAGGAATTACATTAAATTTAATTGGACTAAATATTCTAATTAAAAGGCAGAGATTGTCAGGTTGGATAAAAAGCAATCTCCAATTACATGCTGTTTACAAAATATGCACTTCAAAGTTGAAGACACAAATAGCTTGACACAAAAGAATAAAAAAGAAGTTAGACTGCAAACAGGAAGCACAGAAAAGCTGTGATGGCCCCATCAATACTGACAAAATGGATTTTCTAGTGGAGAGGGTTCTAGGAGGTGAGAGGGCCACTTTGTACTGGTAAGTGAGCAGGGCACGTGGGACACTTCACAGCCCAGGATGTGCATGGGCCTGACTGCCGAGGTTCAAAATTCAGGATAGAAGAAGTGACAGTTCTAAGGGGGAAACGGGCACATCTATAGTCATCATCCAGGGCTGTTGACTTTGCCGACATTATTTATCTGAACGACGTTTCCTACCAACTTGATCTGCTTGGGATTTATAGAGCCCCACACTGAACACAACCCATGTTTTCTTCCCAAGTGAACACAGGATGTCCACTAAGATACACTGGGCCACAGACAGTGTCAGGAATTTTTAAAAAATTAATATGTAACAGAGGACGTCTTCTGACTAAAACAGAATAAGTTTGAAGTAAATAACAGTAGGATATCAGGAAAATCTCTAACTGTTGGAAATAAATCAGCATGCTTATAAAGAGAAACTGGGTCAAAGAAGAGGCCACATCAGAAACTGGAAAAAATACAAACTAAATGACAATCCACACACAATGTATCAAAATTTGTGTGAAATAGCTAAAGGAGGCCAGAGGGGGGACTTATGGCTTTAAATGCATATTTTATGAGAAGAAAGGTCAAAATCAACAACCTAAGTGTCCTCCATTAGATGAAAAGGAAACAGAAGAGCAAGTTAAATCCAAGTAATTAGAATGTAAAAATAATGAATATCTGTGCATAAATCAGTACAACAGAACTCAGAAAGACAACAGAGACAATAAAGAAAGCCAAACACTGGTTCTTTGAAAATATTAATAAAATTGGTAAATCTCTAGAAAGGAAAATAGAGAAAATTAAGACAGATTACCAACAGCAGAAAAGAACAAGGGACTATCACTACATAGTCTATAGATATTTTAAGTAGGAAACTGTTACAACCAACTTTAAAAAGATAAAATTTATAACTTAGATAAAATGGAAACATTTCTGAATAATGGAAACTGACAAAACTTACTCAGGAGGAAATGAAAAGACTGAATAGTCCTATAGTGAATAAAGATTGAACTAACAATCAAACACCTTTCTATGGAGAAAACACTGGGCCTAGAGGGGTTCATCAGCTCTGTATCAAATTCTTATGGAAAATAAAATATTACCAATCTTTTGCAAGCTTTTTCAGGACATAGGGGGAAACTGAGAATTGCCCAACATGTTTGGGGGGCTACTATGCATCTGATGTCGGTACCAGTTAAAGATCGCCTAACGGAAGTACAGACCTGTGTCCCTGTGAAAAGAAACAAAAAGTCCATATCAGAAATATTCTCACATCAAACCTAGTACTGTATAAAAAGTATATGACATTGTTACGAAGTGGGGCCTGTCTCTGGAATGCAGCTGTGGGTTTACCGTGAGAAAATCCACCAATGTGGGTTCCCACTGGGGAGTAAGAGCCTAACCAACCAGCTCTTCTGAAACTAGAATTTCTGGAAAAAGAAGTAATTACCCGAATGCTCTGAAGAGTGAACAGACCAGGCCGGCTCTGGGTGGGCATCACAACTTGGAAGGTGGTTCTCGCTGGGGGGCGAGGGGGGTGCAGGTTGGATCCCCTGGGACCCGGCACACCTGTGTAACCGTGCGCAGAAGCCCTCTGCCGAGGCGGATGGTGACCCCCCGTGGCCGCCCCTGCCCTATGCCCTGGGTGGGCTGTGGGCTCCAGCTGAGCATGGCAGTGTCTCAGCGGCCACCCCAGGTCCTGCTTCTGGAGGCTGCGAGGGAGGCACGTGTCTGTCTGTGCCATTGCCCTTCATCCTCATGGGTCTGGGGCCCCCGCAGACGGTCTGGTTCGTTCTTGTGCTCAGCAGCGCCTCACTTCCTTGCTCCTGGCTGTGCTGGCTGACCCAGGGCCCCTTTTATCTGGGCCTTCTTTGCCTTTTCTCCTAGTGTCCCTGTCCTGCTCTAGTTCAATCCACCTTCCGGAAGTTCTTTCTCCGTGTGGCCTTTCCCGAGAGAGTCCTAGCTGGTCGATGTGAGCCGTTCAGCCCCGTTGGTCCTATGCAGATCCTGCCCCGTGCCATGGCGTGGTCAGAAGGGTGTCTGGTCCCGGCTGCTGTGCTGAGGCCTGTCAGACCTGTCTCCTCTCTCCGTTTCCCCCTCACGGACGCTGGGGCCGCACACATCAGCGACATAGCAGTGGTTTGCCCTCCTCTACCTGTGTTTTGGGATTTGTGGGAAAACCTTATATAGTGGGTTGAAGTCTGTTTCCAGAAAACATGTCCAAGTCTCAGTGCCAGGCCCTGTGTCTGCGACTTAATTTGGAACAGGGTCTTTGCAGATGTCATTCAGTTGGGGACTTGGAGAAGAGATCATCCCCCGGTCCCAGGAGCAGAGAGGGAGACTGGACAGAAGGACGCAGAGGTGGAGACAGAGGTTGGCAATCGGCTGCCAGCCAGGCCACACCCAGGATGCTGGCAAAGGCACGGGACAGGTTCTCCCCAAGCCCCCAGAGAGACTCAGCTGTGCCCATGCCTTGACTGGGGGCTTCTCGCCTCTGTGACCGTGAAGACAGGAGTCTCTGTTGCTTTAGCCGCTGAGTCGGGGGTGCCCCTGACAGCAGCTCTGGGAAACTAGGCAACGGGTCACCGGCGGCATCAGGTCCAGGAGGCTCAGAGTACGGGCTGGTGTCTACCTCCCCGGGCTCCGGAGGCTGGAAGTCCACGTTCAGGGGCCAGCAGGCCTGGTGTCTGGGCGGGGAGGGGCGCTTCCTGGCTCCAGGGCCCTTTCCCACGATGCCCTCCCCTGCGGTGGGGACCGGAGCTCCTGGGGTCCCCGGGGCTCCACCCTCGGGACCCGAGCACCTCCCACAGCCCCGCCTCCTAATACGGTGCGCTGGGCATCGGGTTCTGACTCGGAACTTTTGTGGGGACCCCACATTCGGTCTACAGCGCCTGGTTGAGTTTTGAACGTGAGCTCTGGTTTTGGTGCTGCTGTCCAGCCGCCCTACCTGCCTTCCACGGGGGCGTTCCGGGGAGAAGCTGGGGCCTCTGCTGTCTCTCACCACATCCCCAGATTCCATTCATTCACCGCTGTGTGCAGTCCGGACCCCTTCCTCCAGCCCCTGCCTCCCCGTCCCCTCCAATCTGTGTCCAGCCCTGCCCTGTGCCTCGGACGTGCTGTCACCTGCGCCTCGGACATGCCGTCACCTGCGCCTCTGGACGTGCTGTCACCTGTGCCTCTGGACGTGGTGTCACCTGCGCCTCCGGACGTGCTGTCACCTGCGCCTCCGGACATGCTGTCACCTGCGGCTCGGACATGCTGTCACCTGCGCCTCGGACGTGGTGTCACCTTGGAGCAGGGATTCCTCCCCTGCCCCGAATGGCCGCTGGGTCCCCTGCGCCCCGAGCCGGCACCTTCCCTTCCCCGGTTCATCTGTGGTTTGTTTACCTGCCTTCTCACAGCGGAGCTCTGGCGTCTGGTTCCCGCGTGCCTGGAACCTGCGGGGTTTGCTGGTGGAAGAAGTTCCAGCGTCTCCCAGGCCCCGTGCTGGTGACGTCCTGACACAGCTCATGCTCGTTCGCTGTCCGCGGCCTGGTTTTCCTTTCTGGAAGCTTTTCGTGGGCCCCTCACCACGGCCGTGGGCACTCCGTGGGCTTCGGGGTGCGGGGACACTTCCCGAGTTCTGTCCGCGGCCGTCTGAGGATGGCTGGCCCGGCGGTCCTATTTCTCACGCTCCTGGGAATCGGACCCAGGACGACCGGTGTCCCAGCCTCTAAATCTTCACCATCTTCCCTGTCCTGTGTCAGCTCGCCCACATTTCCTGTCCTTCATGCCCCAGTTCGTGCTATGGATTTTTAATTTCACATATTTTCATTTTAAAGAGACCTCTCTTTTCCTCGTTTTCTAGCATTCTAGCATTTTTTAATGAATTCAGCAGTTCCCAGGCCTGAGAGTGTTTCTTCTCTATGATTTTACCCCATTTTTTTTTTCTGTGTTATTATCTGTTTCCTTCAGATTCCGACTCCACCTTTGTTTCTTGCGGCCTTGATTCCGTGCTTGGCTGTCTGCCCGCGTTTGCAGTGAAGGGCTGGGGAGAAGCGGCGAGTGGCCCAGGGTACCCGCCGGCCGACCTCAGGGTGGTTGTGGGCAGCGGCGGGGCTTCGCGCCCAGAGGCGCCTTCCCTCCGCTCGGGGCTCCCCAGCGCCATCCACCAGCTACCTGCGGGGGCTCCAACCGGGGGGGCCAGAGGACCGGCGGGGACGCAAGTGGGGAGGCGGCCCAGGGGAGCGGGCCCCACCGCCAGGTCTGGGCCTGTGCGTCCGTGCGGCCGCGGTGCAGGCGGGGGAGGGGAGGGGGTCACCTGTGAGTTTGCGGCCCTCCTGGCTCTCCCACCTGCTCCGTCCACGACCCTCGGCACCCCCGTTCCTGACCTCGCTCCTCGTGACCGCGTGCTCCCAGCTCGCTGCTGCGGAAGCCGCCCAAGGCCTGGTCTTTCGGCCTGACTTGTCCTGGGTCCCGAGGCAGGAGCAGCGGCCGGGAGCCACTGCCTCGGCTTTGAGAAGCCCGTACCCTCCTCCACCTGCTTCCCGGTTTCACAAAATCCGTCGTGCGGCCTCTCCGTGCCCTTCTCTCTGGTCTCACGCGTTCACAGATTTTAGTCCCTTCACCTTCATTTCGTGAGGTCCAGGGTGGGAACGGAAGACCTGATGTTTACATCGCATCGCACTGTTAGGTTCTGCCTTTTCCTCGGCGGTCTCGTAAGGTCCTTCCGAGGCAGGGAAGGGCATGTGTGCGCGCCCCAGGTTGCGGCCCGCGGTCTGCAGTGCTCGGGCTCTGGGCCAGGCGGGCGGGCGCAGCGAGCAGGACTGCTGGGGGTGTGGGGTGCACGCGCCCACGCACACGTGCCTCCTCCCAGATGAGGAGCCTGCGGGTGGTTTCCTGCGGGGCGTCACCCCACCTCCTCCCAGGAGGCCGGCGTGCGTGTGCGCAGGGGAGCCGAGCCCCGGGGAGGGGTCTTGCCCTCTACCCTGCCTGGCGCTCAGCCCGCAGGGGCTTCCGGGGGGGCGCCCCACAGTGAGGGAAGGTGGAGGGAGAGCCCCCAAACAGGGCCCAAGAAGCTGTTCCTAAGGGCAGCGGACCGTCACCTGGCCCGGGGTGCCGAGGGCGGCACGGCAGCCTCCTGGTGGACCGCCCGGTCATCCTGGTAACTTTCTCTATTTGTTATAGAATTTGCCACAGGAACTAGATTCCTTATGGTGAAAAATGATGTTTATTCACCATGAAGGTTAAGAAAAATAGCCCTTGAAAGGGAATGAGCTTTTGTCGGTGGATTGTAGTTTTTGTAATGAACAGGATTATGTTTATACAATTGTGCATTTTGTGTGTACATTTTTCTAAAAGGAATGAGGACTTTCCAGAGTAAAATGAAATCCTTTAATTAGAAAGCATTTGAAAAAGCAGAATAGGAAATAATCGCACACTTGCAGCTCTGCCGTGTCTCCTAGGAGGGCCCAGTAGCGTGTGTGTAGATCTTTGGGTGTCTGCTGAAAACAAGCTTGCTGGGCTGAGCTGCAGGCCAGGGGGCTTTGGGAGGACGAAGACCCCAATGTCCGTGTGCCCAAGCCCACCCTGCTGGGGCCCTGTGTGCTTGCCGGGCCCCCGGGGCGGTGCAGGAGGCGCCCTGGCCCTGCTCGGGGAACAGACGTGTGGGGCAACGAGAGGGGGCTCTGGTGGCTTGCAGGAGAGAGCGGCTGTGAGGGCGTGCCGGGGCCCTGGGCTGATGGAGTCGGGCCCGCTGGGGGCCGCTCTACACTCATCGGACCCAACAGGGTAAAGAAGACCCTAGGCTGCCATGGCTCGCCAGGTCAGAGGTTCTGGACTGGACAACGGAGCCCCTGTCGGCAGACACTTCGATCGTCCTGGCTGCGGGGAGGGAGGTGCTGCCGGCATTGGTGAGCAGAGGCCATGGGTGCTGCTGAACGTCGTACCATGTGCAGGACCCCCACCCCCAATGAGAATCACGGGGTCACTAACGCCGCCGTCGAGAGATTCGCGTGTGAAGCCCAGAACTCGGGACTTTCTGTCCTGTGTCTTTGCTTCAAGGTTCTACATTTGCCCATGACTTACCTGGAGCAACGGGGCGGGTGAACCGTGTGCTCCCAGCTCAGCGCCGGGGTGGCCGACTGCGTTGGAATTGCACGCGAACAGACACCTCATCCAGGTCCCGCTGTCTGGCTGGGCGCTGCGGGCAGGCCACGCGGGTCACCCACGCCCTGTCTGGTTCGGCCTGCCGGACCCTCACGGCATCTCTCCGGGCAGCAGTGCAGGTCACACGAGGACGTGGATTGCCCGCTCCGGGGCTACGGGATGTGAGTGTGGGGTCAGTGGAAAGTGTATCCGCCAACCAGCCACACGTCATTCTTGTGTCAAAGACTGTAAATATGAAAATGCCCCAGAAGAGGGTCAGATGGAAGCTCTTACTAACCTCCACCCTTTCATGTGAATGAGGCTTTCGGTTCCAGGCCGGAGAGTTCCGTATTGATCTCCAGCTGAAAGGTCCTGAATGTTGGACAGAGCACCCTTGGCGGCTGTGGGGCAGGCTTGGGCCTGGCAGGTGGGAGGCCGGCAGCCCCTGGGCAGTGTGACTGCGGGCAGCGCCCAGGCACACCTGTGCTCGGGCCGGTCCCGGGCCACGGCAGCCCTAGGGAGTCAGCGTGAGCCTCAAGGAGGCGAGGTGTCTGGGGCCTGTGAGGCGGGAGCTCTCTGTCACACAGGAAGCTACGGAAGATGCTGGAGAGGACCAGCAAGCATTGCTCATGTCTAGACCAGAAGCTTCTCCAGATCCGTTGTTCTCTGGAAGTTAGTCACTCTAGAAAATCGAGAACTCCACAAGGGAGGCAGAGATGCAGGGACTCCGCCGACGGGTCCTGTCAAAGCGACCCTCAGGTGTGCTCCAGGCCTCACCACCTGCCCGGCCCCACCGACGCCCCTCCCATCCAGCCTTCACTGTGTCTGGACAGGGCCGTGGCCCCAGACGGCCTCCAGGTGGCCCGCGTGTGCCCCTTTCCCAGTCTGCTCTCCGCAGGGCAGGACAACCTTCCAAGTCGTATTTCGGATCACGCCACCCTGTTATTCAGACCGTATGACAGCTTCCGTCACACGTAGAGGGAATGAGAAGCCCCACCTCTCGCGGCCTTCGTCCTGGCCGTGTGGCCCTTCTGCGTCACTTGATGATGCTGAGCCTGTTGGGCCGTAGGCTCTCCCTCTTGCCGTGGCCTCTGCTGGAAAGTTCTCTCTTACCCATGCACGGCATCTGAACCTCTGCATGTCCCCTCTAAAAATCTCTGTGACTCTCTTAACTCTTACCCTCTCTTGCTTTATATTATCACCACTTGAAATTGCAGTATTTGCTTATCTGCTTGCTTTTTGTTACCTAGTTCCCCACTAAATCGTAGGGCCCGTGTTGGCAGGAACTTTGTCTTTTTCCTCTGTGGTCCTAGTGACTAGGACAGTGACTGGCACACAGTAATGCCAAGTGAGCATTTGTTAAATAAATGCCTGAGTCATCAGCAGAGGGACTAGGAAAAGGGATACTTAAATAATTACCTTTAGGAATAAAATTTAGTTAATACATTTAAGGAAACAAAATAACAAAAGTTCAATAAATTTAATAACATAAAACAAATTTTGTCAAAATGCTTAGACAGGAAGGGTTCTGCAGCAGACACTTGGTTACAAGGTAAGTCAGTCCCAGAATCGTCCACCTGTGGGACAGTGATTGGAAGGCCCATTTCATGAGAAACAGAACGCACAAAGGTGATATGGCCCAGACCTCCGAGAATAGGGGGGTTATCGCCAGGGAACTGGGGGTTCACACCGGGGAACCTCCAGTCACTGCAGGCAGGTGTCCAGGTGGTTGGAGATGGGCTTGCAGTGTCTGATGGAGGCAGCCATCTGTCCTCTCCGGGGTTCGCACCTGCGGGGAGACCTTCACCCGTAGGCACAAGGTGACGGGCATAAACTTGTATATTGAAAAATTGCTTATAACCACAAAGATCAAAATACTCTAAATGACGATCCCTGTAAATGAATGCACTGTGATATGTTGAGAGATTAATTTTATAGTAATTGAAATGAACGAGCCTGAAATCTCGTGCCCTCTCTCTCTGTGGACGTTTGTAAATCTCAGTCCTCTGACGAGGAGCCACAGGCAGCTGTTACGTGGAGTCCCCATGGCAGGACACGTGGGTACAGGAACAGAACAGAACCACGCCGGGAACGGGAAGTGCCAGACTCTGGGTGGCATTGGCTTCTGAGGAAGAGCGGGTTAGGGACGCGCAAAGGTGACTTGGTGAACATTCGCTTTTATCATTTAAATAAATGTTTAAAATTTAAATACAAAGCATACACGTTGCCGCGTGAGAGAGCTGCATGGGGAGGATTTGTGTGTTTTTTCTCTCGTTCTCTGTACTTTCATGCATGTGTGTTGTTTTTCGTAAGCTCGTGACTGAGTTTTTAATGGGCCGAATAAGTGGCAAAGAAGCAGGAGTTTTTCAATTTTTCAAAACAAACAGTATTATTTTCCCTATAGATTCTTTTTCTTTAAGTTCAGGGTGGAATTTAGTGATTCATCAGTCGTCCGTAACACCCCGTGTCCGTTCCGTCCTGCGCCTCCTTCATGCCCGCCCCCCGCTGA
>LNAC01000402.1:1052534-1125110 GCA_002007465.1 Ailurus styani | reverse complement strand
AGCTCCGCGCTCCGCCGGCCCCGGTCTCCCGGACGGGCGGCCTCAGGCTGAGCGGCCTGGCTGCGTGCTCGCTGGCCGGCGGGCCGCCACGGCCGGGTGTGCGGGCTGTGCCCTGCGGCACTCGGGGCCGATGTGGAGACTGCCTCGTGCACGGGCCCAACGCCCCCGGGCCGGAGGCAGTAGCCCCCCAGGGCCTGGCAGGCACAGACCCAAACCACGGCCCCACAGCCCCACAGCCCCGTCTTCTGGAGGGCGGCCCATGTTGGCCCGTGAATATGGTCTCTCCTAATTGCTGGCTTCCCGTATACTTCTTTTTTTTTTTTTTCAATTTCTATGAATCATTTAATTTTTTCAATTTAAATTCAATTAGTCAACATATAGTACATCATTAGTTTCAGTTGTAGTGTTCAGTAATTCATCTGTTGCGTCGAACACCCCATGCCCATCTCATCCCATGCCCTCCTTAACGCCCACCGCCGGTTACCCCACGCGCCTCCCTCTGTAACCCTCAGTTGGTTTCCCAGAGCTGAGAATCTCTTGCAGTTTGCCTTCCTCTCTGTTTTCATCGTATTTACTCTTTCCCTCCCTCCCCGGTGCTCCTCTGCACTGTTTCTTATAGTCCACGTGAGTGAGATCATCTGATAACTGACTTTCTCTGATGGACTTATTTTGTGCAGCACGCACCCCTCCAGTTCCATCCATGTCGAGGCAAATGGTGGGTATTCATCCTTTCTGATGGCTGAGTATTATTCCATTGTGTCCATAGGTGATTGTGGACATTGCTGCTGTGAACACTGGGGTGCATGTGTCCCTTCTTTTCACTGCATTTGTATCTTTGGGGTAAATACCCAGTAGTGTGATTGCTGGGTCGTAGGGTAGCTCTATTTTTAACTTCATGAGGAGCCTCCATACTGTTTTCCAGAGCGGCTGCACCAGCGTGCGTTCCCACCAACAGTGTAGGAGGTTCCCCTTTCTCCGCATCCTCGCCAACATTTGTTGTTTCCTACCTTGTTAATTTTAGCCATTCTGACTGGTGTGAGGTGGTAACTCACTATGGTTTTGATTTGTGTTTCCCTGATGCCAAGTGATGTTGAACTTTTTTTCATGTGTCTGCTGACTATTTGTATGTCTTCTTTGGAGAAATGTCTCTTCCTGTTTTCTGCCTATTTCTTGACTGGATTATTTGTTTTTTTGGGTGTTGAGCTTGGTAAGTTCTTTATCGATCTTGGATACTAGGCCTTTACCTGATATGTCATTTGCAAATATCTTCTTCTATACCGTGAGTTGCCTTTTAGTTTTGTTGATTGTTTCCTTTGCTGTGCAGAAGTTTTTTATCTTGATGAAGTCCCAATAGTTCATTTTTGCTTGTTTTCCTTGCCTTTGGAGTCGTGTCTAGCAAGAAGTTGCTGTGGCTGAGGTCGAAGAGGTTGCTGCCTGTGTTCTCTAAGACTTTGATGGATTCCTGTCTCATATTTAGGTCTTTCATCCATCTTGACTTTATCTTTGTGTGTGGTGTAAGGAAACGGTCCAGTCTCATTCTTCTGCACGTGGCTGTCCAATTTTCCCAACGCCATTTGTTGAAGAGACTGACCTTTTTCCATTGGATAGTCTTTCCTGCTTTGTCAAAGATTAGTTGACCATAGAGTTGAGGGTCCATTTTTGGGTTCTCTCTCTGTTCCATTGTGTCAATTTTTGTGCCAGCACCGTACTGTCTTGATGATGACAGATTTTTAATAGAGCTTGAAGTCCAGAATTGTGACTCCACCAGCTTTGGCTTTCTTTTTCAAACTCCCACTTTGCAGACGACATGATACTTTATGTGGAAAACCCAAAAGACTCCACCCCAAAATTGCTAGAACTCATATAGGAATTCAACAATGTGGCAGGATATAAAATCAATGCACAGAATTCAGTTGCATTTCTATACACTGACAATGAGACAGAATAAAGAGAAATTGAGGAATCAGTCCCATTTACAATTGCACCCAAAACCATAAGATACCTAGGAATAAATCTAACCAAAGAGGTAAAGAATGTGTCCTCTAAAAACCACAGAACACTTATGAAAGAAATTGAGGAAGACATAACAAAATGAAAAAAACATTCCATGCTCATGGATTGGAAGAATAAATAGTCTTAAAATGTCTATGCTACCAGAGCAATCTACACGTTCATTGCAATCCCTATCAAAATACCATCGACATTTTTCACAGAGCTGGAACAAACTTGTAAACTTCAAAGGAAGATCTCCCTGGCTTCTCTGTGGTGTAGGTAAAATCCATGTGTTTTATAAGAAGAAATTAAAGGTACAGAGTACCTGATTTTGCTGAAGGTTTGTTTTTTGCCTCTGGAAAATCAATGAGGGCTGTGTGGTCTAGGAAGAAATTAGTTCTGTTGTGGTTTGACAGTAGTCAAAGCTGGAAGGGTTTTGCTCACAGGCACTGAGCCCTCTGACGGGCTGTCCCGGAACAGGCGAAGGGACTTTTCCATTTGACTGGACGCCCTCTGAGCAAGGTGGTGTTTCAGGCTGCTTTCCATGTAATGATTGGCTATTTGCATTGGTTAGATTTTCCTTTCCTTTGAGAAAATGTTCAGAGTAACCTAGTTCCCCTTCTGAGTTAAGCAATAATTGAAAACACAAAATAGAGCCAGCTCCCTTCCGCGCGGTTTCTCGGCCCCCAGGATTTGTCATTGATTTTCAGCGGCCTTGCCCGGCGGTGGGTGGCAGAGTGTCCGGAGTTTGTGGAAGGTCTTCAGTTGATGCTCTGTGGTTGGCTCCATGCCCTGTGGATGCAGGGAAGGCGCGGGGCTTGGCCGGCCCAGCCCTGCCTGCGGGATTAATGCTCTGTTACACTCAAACTGAACTCACCACCATCAAGCAGAAAGCGTTCCCTCTTTTATGTGTCTGTGTTTCAAAACCTTCAGTTTCAAGTAGGTCGTAGAATTTCTTAATCAAGGAAGACCTGAGGACACTTGTATGTGGAACCCTCCGTTTACCAGCAATATTTTAAAAGCTGTAAGTTTTAGGGAAAGAATAAAAAAATCATGAGGCATCCATATAATGACTCCTGCCCTTCCTCCCTCCTTGCTTCTCTCTCCCTCGGTGCAAAGATAAGTCCAAGAGGATGTTTTGCATTCAACACTAAGCTATTATTTCTTTGTATTTTCCAAACTCCATGGAGGATTCAAGTTAGCTTAGAATATTAAATCATGTATGAAATAACAATCATAATAATGAGTAAGTAACTAACAATCACGAACAGGAGGAATAAAAATATCTTTTAGGATTTGAGAGTTAGATGCTAAAATTGAGTGAAAAATTTTACTCTTAACTTTTCAATAGTTAGATGAGAAGGATGGAAAACAAGAGGCTGGATGAGAAATGAGGATAAGCGGCTTGGAGAAGGGTCTGAGAGAGAGAGGGAGGAAGAGAGGAAGAGAGAGAGAGGAGGGAGGGGGAGAGAGAGGAGGGAGGGGAGAGGGAGGGAGGAGGGGGAGAGAGAGAGGGACAGAGAGAGAAAGAGAAAGAGAGAGGGAGGGAGAGCCTCTGGCCGTCTGCCTGGGACGTATTTAGCTGGAGGAAGAGCTTCTTTAGACCCTTGGTCCCAGGAGCCTGGTCCTCACGTGTGGACATTGGCCAATTTAAGACCATTTCCGGTCGCAGTGGAAAGCAGCAGGGTCTGCTGAGGGATTGGACAGAGAGGGCAAGAGAGATGGAGGAGCCAGACTCATCTGGGGCTGGGCTTGTGCGGGACCAGGGTCCTCATGTGGGGGACCCTTCCCACCGCCCCTCAGCTCCAGAGTCACCCACCCTGAGACTAGCGCGGCTGGCGGGCTCTTCCCTCTCTGCCACTTCCCCTCTCTTCTCTGGCCCCCTCTTTCCGCCCTGGCCACCCCCCCCCCAGGTCAGCTCTTACTGCACCCGCTCAGGGCAGCTGCTCTGGCTGCTTTATCGTGTGCTGTGACGTTGGGATCACTAGCCCTCAGTGAATGCCGTGCCGGGCACAGTGCCATTGGCTTCAACCACGTGGCTTTCTTTTGCCCTCATTTTAAGGATGGTACCGAGACTATTCTCACCTTTAGGGAGGAGAACTGAAGTAAAGGGAATCTGGGTAATTTACTCCCACCCTCCCCCAGGAAATCACCAAGGCAGTTCTCGTGTTAGCTCCTTAACATTTGAAACCAGCCCTAATTTAACAGGAGAGGACTCTGGTTGATCTCTCTTGGAAGATGAGAGGCAGTTGTCTCTCACCGGCCTGGCTTGCTCCACATGTTCTCTGGCCTGTTCCTGGATAATCACCAGGTCTGATGACCCCGCCTGGCTTCGACAACCCAGAGCTAAGAGGAGTCCATGTTCCTGAGCCCATGGCTGCACAGGCACGGTGGTGATCTGGACGGAACACAAGTCTGCTTAGAAAGGTGGGGAATGCTTCTGAACAGGCAGCTAAAATATCCACTGCATGAATCTAGACATTGACTGCATGGAGTTTACTGCAGCCTGAGAAAGCTGGTGATGCTCCTTTTCCCACACCCCATTGCCGTAGCGGAGAGCTCATGGGAATCTCTACTTTCATTCTAACCCTTTGCGTTTTTATTTCCTATGCATAGTTGCACCACAGTTGGAGGCAGGTAGAGATCTCCGAAGAGATAGATGCAGGCAGGAGTAATGTGGACCCCGAGACCATACACCCCACAAAGCTTCCTGTGGGGATGCTGTGGCTCCTGCTTGTCAGGCACCTGTTCTAGGTGTTCCACATGTGCACATTGACTGGAAGCAATAGCATTCTTCCAAGTAGCCTTGCAAATGAAATAAGCCTTAGTTGATGTAAAGTTGATGTGAAGCTAATCACAGCTATCTAAATGTTCAGAGGAGTAAAAAGCAAATACAGCTTTCCTAGAGTGCAGGAGAACCCATGAACCCACCTTTGCAAGTGAGTGTTAAAGAGTGTGGGTTAACATCTGGGATAACAATTACCTATGGTATTTATTATGACTGCCTGGTGTTTTATGTTGCCTCTATTTTTTTTAAGCTTTTTTTGCTCTTTGTATCCACCTAGAGCACAGTAAGAAACTATTTGGTTGGAAGAATCTTAGGAGATTTTCTAGTTGGTAGTTTAATGGTTCTCAAAATTCAGGATCACCTTAAGGCCTTATTGAAATAGAGACTCTGGGCCCCACAACTAGAGATTAGGATTCGGTAGGTCAAGGGTCATGCTGGAGAATTCACATTTCTTTTTTTTTTTTTTTTTAAGATTTTATTTATTTATTTGACAGAGAGAGAGATCACAAGTAGGCAGAGAGACAGGCAGAGAGAGAGGAGGAAGCAGGCTCTCCGCCGAGCAGAGAGCCCGATGCGGGCCTCGATCCCAGGACCCTGAGATCATGACCTGAGCCGAAGGCAGAGGCTTTAACCCACTGAGCCACCCAGGCGCCCAGAATTCACATTTCTAACAGGTTCTCAGGTGATGCTGGTGGGCTGGCCAGGGCTCACACTCCTAGAAACAGCATGATCATCCCATGGAAATCAGCTGATGTTCTGGGCCAAACCTAACTCAAAGAAAATTTCGAAATGATACTATAAACAAAAATGTTAAAATATCTGATCAGTTCTTCTGCTCTTTCTGCTTCTTTCTGTCATCTTCCAAACAAAGAGGCCATAGGTTCAGGAGAAGAGGTTTACATTTTTCTTTGTTTTGTTTTTTAATTTTCTCGTCCGGAGGCTTTGTCCTGCCTGTTGATGCTCAAAGTTTACAAAATACCCAGTAAATCAATCATTGTGTTTTGAAGATCCCTAATTCCCTAAATATTGTACATCATTGGTATTTCCTCTCAAAGCTTTACAGGAAAGAGCAAAGTATCATGAGCAGTGGATTGGGGTGTAGTGGAATAGTGGGGAGTTTCATGTAGAAAGTGGGCGTTTGAAATCCTGCTGAATGGCCATGGATGGGAAAGGGAAGACAAAAACAGTTTTCTTTCCCCTATGACATCACCTCCAACCCTGCTTCTCACTTTATTTTCAACTATGGTAAAGTATATACCACAGAGACTCACCATCTGTACCACTTTTCTTTCTTTTTTTTTTTTTAAAGATTTTATTTATTTATTTGACAGAGAGAGAGAGATTACAAGTAGGCAGAGAGGCAGGCCGAGAGAGAGGAGAGAGGAGGAAGCAGGCTCCCTGCTGAGCAGAGAGCCCGATGCAGGCCTCGATCCCAGGATGCTGAGATCATGACCTGAGCTGAAAGCAGAGGCTTTAACCCACCGAGCCACCCAGGCGCCCCTGTACCACTTTTCAAGTGTATAGTTTAGTAATATTGAGTATGTTCACATCGTTCTACAATCATCTCCGGAACTTTTTCATCCTGCAGAACTGAAACTCCATCCCCATGAAACAGCAGCTCCCCATTCCCCTCCCCCTGGCCCTGGCAACCTCTGTTCTGCTTTGTGTCCCTGTGGATCTGATGACTCTAGGGATCTCGTATGGGTGGGATGATACATATTTGTCTTTTTGCCACTGGCTTATCTCACTTAGTATCATGTCCCCAAGGTTCATCCAAGTCATAGCATTACTTTCGAAGACTGAAAAATACTCCATTGCATGGATGGGCTGCACCGTGCTCATCCATTTACTTGTCAATGGACACTGATGTGGTGTCCACCTTTTGCTTATTGTGAGTAACACTGCTATGAACTTGGGTGTACAAATCTCTTTGAGACCCTGTTTTCAATTCTTCTGGGTACATACCCTGATGTGGGATTGCTGGGTCATCTAGTGCTTCTATTTTTAATTTTTTGAGGAACTGACATACTGTTTGTTACAGTGCCTGAACCTACATTCTTAGCAATAGTGCATTTTCTCCAGATCATTGCCAACCCTTCCTTCCTTCCTTCCCTCCTTCCTTCCCTCCTTCCTTTCTCCCTCCCTTCCTCCCTCCCTCCTTCCCTCTCTCCGTCTGTCCCTCCATCCCTCCTTTCCTTCCCTCGCTTCTTTCTCTCCTCCTCTTTCTTTGAATAGTACCCATCCTAATGGGTGTGACTTGGCATCTCACTGTAGCTTTGATTTGCTTTGCCTAATGAGTGATTTGAGTATCTTTTCATGACTTGATTGTCCATCTGTATGTCTTCTTTGGAGAAATCTCTGCTCAAGTCTTCTGCCCATTTTTAATTAGATTTTTTGGTTGTTTTTGTTGATTTGTAGGAGTTTTTTTTAATAGATGCTAGACCAGCCCTGTTTTGAAAACTTCCAGACTGGTGCCCCGAGGCCATATTTACTGTCATTGAGCAGCTGTGTTGCCTTGATCCAGGGGTCTCAACTGCAGGTAATTTTGAGCCCAGGGGGATTTGGCAGTGTCTAAAGACATCTCTGATTGTTACAACTGGGTAGGAGCACTATTTGAACACCCCACAGTGCACAGGAAAGTCCCACCACAAAGAACTGTGAGGCCCAGCATGGCGAAGTGCCAAGATTGAGTAGTAAGCCCCTTGCCCTCTTGTGGATTCTGTCTCCTCACTGTGCAGTGGGGGGTTGGACTATATGACCTCGAATGTACTTTACTATTTTAATCTCTCATGTATTCACTTTGTTTCATCTGCCATCAGTTTTTTAGAAATAGCATATCTTGCAATGTCCTCCTAAGTCTGTGTTGGGCGTTTACACTAACATCTCAAATTCACTCAGCCCATGAGCTCCTCCATTTGTAGGGCTGACGGTCCACACTGACAAATAGCTGGCAGGGGATGGATGTGGGGACAGTAAAAAGCACCATGGCCATTTGGCCTTTGGCTCAGCCTTGAAGGGACCAGGGCTATGTGATGGGGACAGCAGCAGGTTTGGGGTCACGAGGACCCAGATTTGAATCCTTGATGGCTGAACACCTCTGGCACAAGTATGCATTTTACCCATCATGCGTTTTTCAGTGAACACCACTCCGCCCTGTGGGAGCTGAGACGTGAGTGAGTCTGGGGCTCCCTCATGAAGTCTTAAACTGTCTCTAGACCGTCTGAGTGCCAGGGTCCCGTCTTCAAGGGCGATGCAGGAAGTGCCCGAGCTGGCCACACCGTGGGCACTCACTAATGCTTATCGAGTGAAGGAGTGGAAGACTTTCCTCTGAGTCTTCTGTTATTAAAAAAAAATCAAGTTATTCTATGGCGTCTGGACATCTGGTAATGGTCACAATACACAGAATTCTGTTCTATTCTTCATTCTGTCCTGCACATGCTGGTCCACAAGTGGAGAACAGCCTGAAGAATCGCAAATCTCCCTGCACAGCCTCCAGTCTGGAAATGCTAATCTGAAGGGCGCTGCGGACACAGTCAGTCGTCGTGTGCAGGCACTAAAACCACGGGTCCTGCGCGCCCTGTTTGGCGCGTCCACGGTGGCTTTCCGGCCCAGACGCGTCCTCCAGCACGGGGGTGTAGTGCGGCTTGAGTCGAGTCCCATCCCGGTGCCAACCCTGGGCTCCCCACTATTAGCAGCCCCGTCAGGGTCTGTCGACGCTCACAGAGATGTGTGGTCAGGGAAGAGCTCCTTTTCATTTAGAGAAAATTCCTCGAAGACTTCTCTTAAATTGTTTCTTTCCCGAGTGGCTGGAATGTGGTTATTCGTTTAAATATTTACCGCGGGGAGAAGCCCCCACCCACTGCAGGGTCTCACGTGCCGAGGAATCGGAGACTCACACAGTCTCCTGGACAGTTTGGAATCTCCTTTGCAAAGCCTCTCGGAACAGGAAGCCGCCGAGGCAGGCATCTTTGACAGGTCAGGGGGACCCAGCCAGGGCTTTTGGAAGGAGGCCACAGGGGGTCGTTCGCAAAGATTGCAGGGTTTTCCTGTGCCAGGCGCCTTGCGACGGGTGCTCCTATGTCCTGTCATTGAGTTGAAGCCGCCCCTCGAGGTGAGAACCGTCTTGCATCAGACACATGGGGAACCTGGGGTGTCGAGGCGCTAAGTCCGTTGTGCATGGCCCACTGCAGCTGGCCGGCGGGGAGGCCAGCTCTGCCTGATCCTGAGCCTCCTGCTCGTAACTGGTTCCGACTCTGCCCCTGGGAGGGACACCACGCTGGGGGCAACACTTGGCTCTTATTACTGACGCTCTTTTTCAGTGCAGGTAGTAAGCTTTTGGGTGTTAGACATTAGGGGTAAGGGTGAGTCTGTGAAAGCTTTGGGGTCGCACGGTGGGGGAGGCGGCGGCGGCCCCTCGTTAGAATAGCCCTGTGGGTCCCACGTGCTTTCCTTTCAGCTCCAGGGGGAGTGGAGTGCGGAGAGCCTGGGAGGTGCCAGTGATCCTGGCCCTCGTGTGCACGGCCTGGCCGATGGCCCCGGGTCGGGCCCTGTGAGAACGGATCGGAGCGGGAGGTGTCCCACGCTCGGACCCGGCCAGCTGCAGAGAACTGTGAGAGGTCTGGTTTCGTACTTCTCCTGTTCCCTGATTCCTTCTACTAAATAAGTAGAACCAACTCTTCAAAGACTTAATTATAAAAGCAATACGTATCTTTACTGTCTGTTTAGAAAATAGAGGCAAGCCAACAGAGGAACTCGGGGTAAAGCATCCCAGAACCACCCAGCAGTCGGCAGAAACCACTACCAGCTCCTGGGGTCGGGCCTCCGGGCGCTGTGCATGGATCTGTGCATGTGCTCTTTTCCTCCAAAACACACACACGTGCACACACACACGTGCACACACACACACACACACACACACACAGGCAAACACATTTAGAATATGAAGAAATAGAAAAAAGATAGGTATTCCTCTCTTAACGTGTTGTTTTCATTCATGAATATATATATTTTAAAAAATATTTTTTGTTATTTATTTGACAGAAAGAGAGAGAGAGATTGGGGGAGCAGCAGAGGCAGAGGGAGAAGCAGGTTCCCCACTGAGCTGGGAGCCCCATGGGGGCTTGATTCCAGGACCCCGGGATCATGACCTGAGCCGAGCGCAGACGCTTAACCGACTGAACCCCATCATTCACATGTTTTGAAGAACCTTTTCCCTGATGTCACGGAATCCGCTCTTCACGATTTTATGCGCGTTGGGTGCGTGTTGGCTGCCGGGCCGTGTGGACCGGCCAGGGTGCGGGTGGCCGGCTCCCCCACTTGACCTGAACTCGCAGACACCACTCCAGCTTCTTGCTCTCTTCTGGTCCTGCGTTCCTCCTCAGGGTGTCTGCTGGGCCGCCGGCTCGTGCAAGGCCGTGGGTTCAAGGCGGCACAGCACCGCGCGGCAGGCCTCTGGCTGTTCGTGCTCACCTGGCTGCTTGAGGGCGGGCATTTCACGGGCAGGAGGTCCGTCTCGGGCGGAGGGTGGTGAGCAGCAGTGGGCAGGCCGGGTGAGGGGCGGGCCCAGGGGCAGGCGCGTCGGGAGCTGGGGCCCCGCGTGGCCGGGCCAAGCATCGTCCCAGGGAAAAGCTCAGGCAAAAGGCCAGGGTGGGCCTCATCCTAGCTCAGCTGCTCCAGTGGAAAGACCAGACTGGGGTTAAGCCATGGTCATTCATTTCTCACAGTTCCAGAGGCTGGAAGTCCTGGATCCAGGTGCAGACTTGGATTGTGGCGAGGGCCCTCTCCAGGCTGGCAGATGCCCCCCTTCCCCTGTGTCCTTGCGCGGCGAGAGGGAGCTCTGGTCTCCCTCCTCTCATGCGACGCTGGTCCCACCACGGGCTCCACGCGCGTGACCCCTCTCTGGACTCAGGCACCTGCCATGGCCACAGCCCCAGCCCCAGCACCGGGGGACACAGCTACACCGTCCATGACAAGCGCACCCCAGAGGGCCCCTCACGTCCACACTGAGGACTTCTGGACGTCAGAATGTCAGCTTCCAACGTTACTGTCAGCCCTGTGGTCTTGAGCCGCTGAACGGACGGTGTCTCGCCGCCTCGTTCCGTGACATGGGACCGTGATTTATGTGGAGCTACATGTACTCATTGGCCAGAATGATTAACTTTGTAGTCAACGTTTGTTATCACAAAGCACCTGATGACCAACTGGTTTTCTATGGAGAGGCCACTCCGCTGCCTAGCTCCCGCTGGACAGCCACGGGTTTCCCGGACGTGGCTGGACCAGCACGCAGGGAGCCGTCTTGCCCTCGGCCACAGCTGCGGCTATGAGACCAAATCCGAATCTCCTGGGCCCTTCTTCGGGGTCCCGTCTCCTCCTTTCAGGTGCACATGACAGTTTGTGGCACCCTTTGTTCAAAAAAGCACCTGGGTGGCCAAAGCCCTGTTCTTCTTTTATGGGGAGAGCGCCTGGTCAGTGTTTTCCTGGGGAGATACCTACAGTTTGCTGGAGGGACCCATAGGTTCTTCTTAGGCTTTCAGGAATCCCTCATAGAAAACCAGTTACCTGGGAAGTGGGGTTGGCTGGTAGTGCAGCAGAGATGAACTTGAACGGGACGTGGGTGGTGGAGTGCCTTCCAGTCTTTGCTCACTTAGCTCACTAACTACTTGCGACCCCAGGAAGTCCCTTAACAGAGTCTCAGTTTCCCTATCTGTCAAATGGGGGCATTGGTGCTTATTCTGAGGGTGACGCAGGAGTCAAACGGTATCGCAGATGGACAGGACTTGCCAGGGGCTTCTCACCTCAAAGATGGTCCATAAAGTTTGTTACCTGCCTGAATGCTTGTTCCCTGTTCGCTGCTGTTGTCTAGGGTTGAGCGCTCGGACTGAGTGCCTGCCTTCCCTCCAGCCCTCTGCTGCCATCCCGGCCTCTCTGCTGGAGACAGATCTGGCCAGGCCTGACTAAGCCAGCCTCCTGCCCCACCCCACCCTGTCTGTGAGATCTGTGGGGCCTTCTCTGACCTGCCGTGGGGACCCTCTGGATGGTGTTGGCTTCCGGGAATTTGAAACCCCAACTTTGGGGTCTCAAACAACGTTGCCTCTTTTAGCCTTATGTGAGTTTGAGTGGATTCCACGGAGGTCAGCTGTTCTGGGGTTAGGGCTGTGCAATCCAGAAGTCTGGCAGATGGTGCCTGGGGTTCTGCAATAGACTCTCCCATTCCTGTTCCTAAAGCACTTGGGTTTGTGGGACTGAGCCTTAGGTGACACTCAACCGTTTATGCTCCCAAAGCTGAGTTCAGTGCCACATCTGGGCATAGATGCCTGCATCGTGAGGCCGTGGGGAAGGGGGCTGGATTCCACAGGCCTTCTCCGATCTTCCCAAGGAGTACCACGGTGGAAGAGTGAGGTGTGTTTGCTCCCACGCCTTTCCTGTTTGATTACACAGAATCAGAGGTTCCTAACTGATTGCACAGAATCAGAGGCTCCTAACTGATTGCACAGAATCAGAGGCGCCTATCTGATTGCACAGAATCAGAGGTTCCTATCTGATTGCCCACAATCGGAGGTTCCTAACTGATTGCCCACAATCGGAGGTTCCTAATTGATTGCACAGAATCAGAGGTTCCTAACTTATTGCACAGAATCAGGGGTTCCTATCTGATTGCCCACAATTGGAGGTCCCTATCTGATTGCACAGAATCGGAGGTTCCTAACTGCACAGAATCGGAGGTTCCTATCTGATTGCACACAATCAGAGGTTCGTATCTGATTTCACACAACTGGAGTTTCCTAACTGCACACAATTGGAGGTTCCTACCTGATTACATAGAATCAGAGGTTCCTAACTGATTGCACACAGTTGAAGGTTCCTAACTGATTGCCATCAATCAGAGGATCTCTGACATCAGAAGATTCTGTAGAGACCACACCTTCCAGCCCCATCACCTGGGAGAGGCAGAGACAGAGGCTCGGGGCTCTTCAATGATGTCCTTGAGATGCTTTGCTAGCTGGTGACAGCAAAGCCCGCAGTGAACCCGGACCTCTAGGTATTTGATCCAGCACATTTCCTATCAGCACAGGGAGACTTGAAAGCATGGCTCTCCAGGGGCCGGGGAGACCAGCCTTTGACTAGTGCCCGCTCTGGGTTAGTACATTCACGGGTACCTCGCACAAGCTGCGTTTCGCGGGAGACCAGAGGACTGAGACATTTCCTCAAAGCCGCATAACTGAATCCAAGCCTGAGACCAAAGTGTCTGTCCGTGGTCACGTCAGCCACCACCCGACGTGCAGCCCCTCAGCTGCTCTCCCAGCCGCCCTGCGGGCCGGGTGGCATCACCCCCATTCTCGGGGGGCAGGCAGGCCCAGAGAAGTTGACGACCTGTCCACAGTCACAGCGCGCAGACTCCGTGGCCGGGTCCCGATGTCTGCCTTTGTCTGGCCGTGTGTCACCGCTTCCGCGCCCTGACATTTCTGAGACGTCCTGCCTGCCTCGCTGGGGACTCATGTCCACGAGAAGAGCTGATCACGGCGGGTGGGGGTTACAGAATGTCCTGCGCTCTCCAGCACCCTGTCGCCTCACCGCGCGGCTGCGTCTCCAGGAGCCAGCCCGCTCGTTCCCCCGGGGCGGCCACCTCGGTCGCCGTCCCTCCGCTCCCCAGCGGCCTGTGCCGCGGAGCACGTTGTCCCCCGGGAGGTCCGGGGCCAGGCCTTCCAGCGCGGCCGTCCAGGCGCGACTTAAAGCAGGGGTCTCAGGCCGACTGCCCGCTTGCTGTCGACGGGTGTCCCCGGGACAGGACGTGCCCGCCGAGCCCACAGGAGCCCCTTCACAAGGACTTTGTCTCCTGACCACAGCCGCGCGAGCACAGAAGTTCCTAAAGCAGCAGTGTTGACAAGCAGGTGGTCTTTATGGGGAATCACTTAGTACTCTCACGTGAAGTAGAGAGGCGATGCCTTTTCTGAAAAGTCTGCTTTCTGACCCAACAATTCCCCTTTCAATACTTTATTACTTTTTAAAATTGCTTTAAATGTCCTCAAGAAAAATGATCCCTGCAGTGACGAATGGCTTGCTTGCCTTGGGATCCAATTGTCCTTATAGTTAACTAATGTAAGAGTTTGGGTTAATATAAAAAAGGTCTGGGAAAGATGGGTCTTTCTCTAACCTAATTATTCTTTGCTCTCCCAGATGGCGTTCGTAGGTGTCACCGTTATGGGACGGGGTATCTGACTTTCTCACCAGCCCCCCGTGCTTCCGCGCGCCCTGCTTTCCGGGACGGCCGTGGCGCGGCCCCTCTGCCCGCGGGGAGCGGGCGTGAACCCGGTGAGAGCCGGCGGGTCGGAGCCAGCGGCGCCGAAAACCGTCCGACATAAAGAGTGTCTCTCCGGAGGACTTCTTTAGGAAAAGATGAAAGCACTTCGGAGATAATTTTCACCCTTCTTTTGGTTGATTTAACCCAAATCTGGCTTGTCCTCCCCGCAGGCTCCGGGGGCGGACCTTCGCCACCACGTGCTCCTGCCCCCCCTTCCCTCTCGCGAGGCCTCGCCGCCTCTCCCCTCCCGCTGCAGCTTTTCATTCATTATGTTCCTTCCTAAAAGGGGACACGAAGAAAAGAGTTTATTGTTCCCCAGACAGGCAGTAAGAAAGAACCGGAGAGATCAAAGCCCCGGATCTAACTGATGCCTTTCAACCACTCATCTGTCTTTTTGGCCCATTTAAATATTTTAGCAAATAAATGTCAAGTCAATAAAGCTACCTGGTCTGAGGATGCTTGTCATTATTCGTAGAAAATAATTAAATGATCTCGAGAGTCTCCGATACCCTCCGCACAGCACACCCGCGTGTGCGCACACGCACATGGACGAAACGCCCTGGGCTGCCCCGTGTCTGGGGAGGCACGGAGGACGCGCGGTGGCCTGAGCTGGCTGGTCTGGACGCAGGTGACCGACGGCCGCTGGCTCCGTCACCCGGCTGCCCTCTTCACACGCGCCCCCCGCGAGGACAGCCGTGAGCTCGTGGGGGGAACTCGGTGCGGCCGGCTCTCACGCTCGCTCCCTCTCCCTCCGGGCTGCGGGCTCCTTGAGGCGAGACATCATCTCCAGTTGCTTTTCGTGCCCCACGACCAAGCTCAGTGTTGGGCACAGCGGACGGGCTCAGACTTTTAAGACTTCATCCTTTGTTCGTGGGCGGAGCTTCCTTTGTTCCTCTCAGCGCGGCCGTGTGTCCTCACCTGGCTCCGTGCCGGGGCGGACCCGGGAGGGCTGCACCTGCCTGGCCCCTTCCTTGCCCTCCAGGGGCAGGGTGGTGCCGAGTGGGCACCTGTCCTCCCAGCTCCTTCCCAGCCAGGCTGGACCCCAGAGGGCCCCAGCTCCCACTGGGCAGCCTGCAAGCTGGTACCAGGCCCCTCTACTCGCCCCTGGGGCTGGGGACGCAGATACTAGCCCCCTGTGTCTCCTCGTCTTATTTTCTTTCCTTTGGCTCTATATTCCTAGAACCCACCCTGTTGTAAGCAGTGCCTTTGATGATCTCCTTTTAATCTCCCGTTTGGAATGTGCCGGTCATTTCTCGCTGGGATCCCGAACAATACAATTAAGACTCTTCCAGCTGTTGTTTGCTTTTTTTAGAAGATGCTTAGTTTTACTCCTTCAAGGGGATAGATCCAGGAGGTTAGTGAGGAAATAGCGTTCTCTACTGGGTGGCCAGGTTTGCCAAATAATGTAGCCTGTTCCTTCTGTGTTTGGAACCCCAAAGCCTATGATCCCAGACCCTCTGCTTTGTGCTGAGCAAATCTCAGTGGGGCCGATGGTCCAGAGTAGAGCACGAGCCTGTGCGTTCCTGCTGCTGGGACGGTGTTGCACCCCGTTGGGTCCTTTGCACTGTTGTCAACTGGCCAAGCCTGCCTTCTTCTCTGGATCGGGAGCCTCTGGTGGGCAGAGTTGGGTTTTATTCCTTTCGGCTCTCCCAGTAGCTATGAAGAGGCTGGCTTCTGCATTTCCATTTAGGAAATATTTGTTGAATGCCGACTCCAGAGATGCCAAGACCAACTTTTACTTCTTTCAGAGTCTGGAAGGACCCCACATG
The DNA here is from genome assembly GCA_002007465.1 of Ailurus styani. Classification (NCBI taxonomy): domain Eukaryota; kingdom Metazoa; phylum Chordata; class Mammalia; order Carnivora; family Ailuridae; genus Ailurus; species Ailurus styani. Next base: position 1,109,263 of record LNAC01000402.1, on the reverse strand, counting down.
GAACATTTAGGTGTTACTGCAGTCAATTGATCTCCACGGCTGGACCTGCAGTTTCTAGTGGCCTGGGTGTCGTCTCCATGATTCAGAAGTGACAGTGTGTCATTTCCTCTGGAACCAGGTCCCAGCATAAACTGCAATACAGGACGGTAACAAAGTAAAATACTAGTGACCGCCTTTGAACATTCCATAGAAACTAAACCGTTAACAATGGCAGGTTGTCAGAAATGTGAAGTTCTTCCAAGTGTGTCATATTTGTCAAGCCATATGTTGAGATGCGAGCACCATGCCTGTTGCATTCTATGAAAAGGAAGGCAACTGTGTAAATGCTCATAAAGACCTCCCATTGTTTGCGATCATGGGCAGCACGGTTTATCTTTTCCATTTTAGGCACCTCGGATCTATATATGATTATCCCTGAAATAATTCACCGTGTGCAGAATCAAAAAGCCTGTAATTTCGATTCTTCCAAGCCCACTATCTCTAATTTGGGACTGCTGGGTGAACCACTCTGCTGAGATGATCCCTTAACCTCTAGTGTTTTTTACATTGGATGAAATGATGAGCATTTTTGGATCTCTTGCTCATTAATTAGTGGTATTTCACTCCTATTAGAAAAAAAAGGTGTGCGTACATTCTCCGTTAGAAAACACATGCCAACATTTTAAGAACTGAAAGTAGAGCAAACAACGGAGAAAAGTGGAGGCAAGGGGTAAGGGAGTTGAAGAGTGAAAAGTCGTATGGCAACATCATCACCACCATCACTATGATGATCATGAGTACACCATCACTATCAGTATCACAACCATGAGCATTATCATCACCATCACTGTCATCACCATCCTTACCATCTCCACCATCACCAGCACCACCATCCTCAGCACCATTATCACCGTCACCATCATCACCATCACCACCATCACCGCCACTGTCATCATCACTATCATCATCTCTACCATCTCCACCATCACCAGCACCACCATCCTCAGCACCATTATCACCGTCACCATCATCACCTGTCACCATCATCATCACCATCACCACCATCACCACCACTGTCATCATCACTATCATCATCTCTACCATCACCATCATCACCATCACCACCATCTCAGCACCATTATCACCGTCACCATCATCACCTGTCACCACCATCACCGCCACTGTCATCATCACTATCATCATCTCTACCATCACCACCATCACCATCACCACCATCTCCGCCCTCACCATCATCATCATGATCAAAGTAATGAAAATACTCAGCATTTGCTGACTCTGTTCTGTAGCAGGCACTGTGTTCAATATGTTTCATGTCATATATCAGCTTTGTTATGACCTTTTGAGGCAGGTAGATTCTTATCCCCAGGTTACAGGTGAGGAATGTGAAGTGCAGGGAAGTTTAAATAAATGGGCCAAAGTGATTCAAACCCAGCAGCCTGACTCAAAGCATGTATTCTTATCAGTTAAGCTCTATGCACGTGGACAGTTTGGCTGGGCCACACATTGGCATTTCCTGTGCGTAATGCCGTGTAGGAAGGCAGGCTGGCCGTGCATAGTGGCCTCTTTGCCACTGCAAGTAAGCCAAGCCTCAGACCCTCAGGAGCACCTACTATTGGTCTTCTCTCTGATAAACGTTCCTCCTGTGGACTGTCCCTTTCCCTCCTGCCTCCTTCAGAGGTGTCTGGTCCCCCAGGCCCTTTTCCCACATAGGAAGTGCCTGATGGCTTGTACAAGCATGGCATGGAGGGCCGTCTTCGGTGCCAGATCTGTGAACCTGCTGTGACTGGTGTGGTTGTTCCGTGCATGACCTGTGAGCACTGCATGGACGGCCTCCACTTCCCCGAGCTCCTCCGTCGTGCCCTCTGGTAATCTCATCCTCTGACTCAGGCTTGCTCACCAGTTGACCTGCTTCGCCAGTGGGACGGAGCATCTTGATGTCCACAGACGCATGTCTGCTCTTCCTTTGGACCCCAGTCACTGCCACGTGAACACGCCTGGGTAGCTTGCTGGGGGGAGTGGAGTCCACCGGGCTGGGCTGTCCAAGCCCAGCCGTGTCCCAGCAGGGATCCCCAGAGCATGGGTGAGACCAGCAGGGCCGCCCCAAGGACACAGAGACTGGGAGCAGGAATCTGCGGTTTTTGCTGAGGCTGCTAAGTTTGGGCGGGTTGTTATGCAGCCGTGAAAAGGCAGCAGGTGACTGATGTGTGTCTGGAACAAAGCCTTAGGACAAAGGAAGGGAGGCGCCACATGCAACAGAATTGTTTGTAGGGCCTGAGCGCACATGTGGGGGCTCTGCTGAGCCTCCACAGTGCTCCCCCCACCTGAGGTCGGGCTGCTCCTGGGGCAGGCTCCCCTTCCCCGCCGGGGGAAGACCTTCTTTCTCCTTCCCAGCGTGCTCCCTTCAGCCTGATGCCCAGAGGGTTGTTAAATTTCCCATAAGCGCATGCACACCGGGTACAGGGAGACTGAAAATGGGGTGGTCAGAGGAGTGATCCCTGTAGGAGGACGGGCCACCCCGCTCTCCCTTGCCCACAGGCTGACATCAGCTGCAATAAGCCTGGTCTGCGCCAGGTGGCTGCCTGTGTGCTGCAGGGTCCTTACCCTCAACTCAGGTTGCAGAAATGCAGGCCAAGGGCCTTGGGGTTTGCTGTGTACACATCCCTGGAGCAGGGGACAAGTGACCGGTCCTTCCGGCCACAGATGCCAGATCATCGTATGTCACCATTGCTGGGCCCCTGCTTCCCCTTCCTTTTCCTTCACAGGGTGGCCGTCAGCCGACCGCTGCTGGGTCCTGCTGGCCACCCCATGCCAGGACGGTGCCTGGGAGCCCAGAAGGCCCCTGGATATCACGTGATGAGCACAGACCTAGAGGCACCAGCCCCGCCCTTGTATGTAAACAGTAGAAACTATGAATCTTAGTTTTGAAAATGTTGATGGCAAGACTCTTGCTGTGCTATTGGTTCATAAGTGGTTCTGCACCAAGGCTCCTGCTCCCGGGGCCTTGTCTGGGACCCGAGGAAAGAAGCTGCCTCTGTGGTTCCTGCTCTTTCAACACGAGACTTTTATTAGACTGATTTTAACCCTCCTCCTACTGCATCTCCCTCGTCTTTCCTCAGTGGAAGAAATGCATTTACTCAATACTAATGCGTAACAAGAAATGGTTTGTTCCTCCCTTTCCATCAAAGACATTTCCACGACTACCGAGAGTCCATGACGGGCAGACACGACCTGTGTCTGGCCCCCACCTGCCAGCCTCCGGTCGGAGGGCAGCGGTGCCCATGCCGGCCCTCTTCCCCGGGGCCTGGTCCAGGTCAGACCTGCTTCTGCACTGCTGACGGCCCGGCGCTGGGCTCACGCCCTCCAGCTCGAAGGGCCTCGTTCCGTGACGACAAACAGATGGGCGCCCTGCCCATCCCCTAAATGTGCCACTTGAGCACCAGCTACAAAATCGGTGGGATCCGGGGAAAATGAAGACACGAGGCCCTTTGTGGGGAGTGCGTTCAGAAGTTCAGCTCATCACAGGGGAGCCGGACCCCGCGAGGGCCCTGGTTTGGTTCCGCGTTCCGCAGCGCTGCCAGGGAGCACTCGCCTTCAAGCGGGCGTTCTAGCTGCTGGCGCAGGGGTGCGGCCTCCAAGAGGGGCGTGTCTGCCGGTGCCAGTGCTGCCCAGTGACCGGGAGACACCCGCCCTGTTTCCTGAAGGAACAGTTGATTCTCTTGAGAATCACAGGCACGTTTTGCCATGTGTGTCAGTACTGGGATTAGGGATTTTATTGCAAATACGCTTTTATTTACAGAAACATTAGTGCTCTTTGTGTGTGCAGCCTCTCCCCCCTCCCTCCCAAGGGCTCGTGTGCCCAGCGTTGGCTGCTGGGGGCTCCAGCAGATCGCTCCAACATAAATGGTACAAATGCGAAGTTGCAGACATGAGAACCTGGTGGGAGGTACGAGGTTATAGGAATGGGGAGAGGAAGAACGTCCGTGCGCTTGGCTGGGGACAGAGAGGGCGTCGTGGGGAAGCTTCTGGAATCGGTCTGGCAAAGCTTCTCGGAATCAGCCTCCCTCGCCCTCTGCAAGATGGCTATTCCGTCTCCACTGTCTCAGTTGTGAATTCCTAGCACGTGAGGCTGCCGACTTCAGAGCCCATTATACTGGATGATGGAGAGGAAAAGGCAGACCGATCCTCGCCAAAGTGACCTTCGTGGGAATACTTCCAGTTTCACTGGAGAAACGGGCTCTTCCGAAACCGAGCTGGGAGCGCACGTCTGGACCCTACCTGAGAAGGTCCTCACTGTGTTACTTCACAGAAACTGTCACCCTGTTGATACCTGGGATGGATTAAAGGGGGTTCCTTTGCTTTTTCGTTGATGGTCTGTGCTTTCTGCTTTATCCTGAATGATAAGGCCTTATATAGAGCATTACATTTCATTTTGCTCATGTTGCAACTTCCATGTCTTGGAGTTTGGGGTGCATAATGAGGAGCCCTGATACCAGGCTAGGACTCAGACTGAAGGACCAGTTCCTGGTCACCTGAGGACTGATTTTCATTTCCTCGGAAGATAGGATTTCTTCCAGCACCTTCGTGAGTGGAAGCAGCCTCCAGGGCTGGCGTTCGTTGGCCTGCTCCCTCCCCACAGCCCCCCAAGGTCCCCCGCGGGTGGCCCGGGCCCTCTGCACCTGCGAGGCACGGCCCCTCCCTCTCCTCACGCCGCCCGCATCTCCTCCCCGTGGGCTCCCGCCTCTTCCTCCCAAGTCTCCCTGACAGAGGCCACCTCTTTTCTAAATCCTGACCAAAGCAACGAAATGAAAGGCAACAGATGAGCTACCGTGTGCCACATTCCATCAAACATTCTGTTTGATATAAAAGCACCCTGGCTTTGAAATTCCCCTCGGCTGCCCTGTGAAGGATGTGAAGTCGGGGAGCCCTCCTCGGATGTCTGCGTCCCCAGCACCGGCCCAGGCCCGCACACAGTAGATGCTCAGTAAATGTGCATGGTACACGCTTTGAAATATGGTTGGAGCGACCCTGGAGGTAGTCATCTTAGGGGGTGTTTTGCCGACTTCGTAAACTTTGTTATGAAAAATTTCAGAGAGCGCAGCCCAATAACCGCCGCCCCCCATATCTGTCCCCTCTGTCACCTGCCTCCCGTCCACACTGAGCGTTCGTCATCCTATGCCTCTGTCACTTCGTCTGCAGGACTCTTTCTGTGCCAACCCCGGATAGACTGTTTCACCTGTAAATACTTCAGTATACCTCTTTAAACGATACGGGTTTTTTCGAACACAGCTCTGTGATAACACGTACCTGGCCAGCCCTGGTGATCGCGTGTTTGTGGGGCCCCATAAGCTGGAATAAGAGGCGGGCAGACAGGCAGGGACAGGCCACCCCGTGAGGCTGGGAGCCGGGACAGCCGGTGGCTCACGGCCTGCTCCACTGCGCGCTCAGCGTGTGGCTTTGGCTCACCGGGGGCACCTCGGGCCGTGGTTGCCCGGTGTGTCACTTGAGAGGCCTGGTACACTTGCCCGGAGGAATGAGGCAGCGTTTGTACTGCTTTGGGGGCTGGGTCAGTGTTCTCGGCAGTCGGAGGGCTGGCTCCAGGGGCCGGCCAGGGAGGGGGTCCCCACGGACGTCGGCCTCAGGGCTGCGGCCACACCTGCCGAGCGCGAGGCCACGTCCTGAGCTGCCTGGTGCCGGCCGAGGGAGCGGCTCGGGCATCCTGCGGTGCCGGGGGCCCCTGGAGGAGGAGGCTCCGTGGCCGTGTTTCCTGATCTATTCCTGGATCCGCAGCCCTGACTGAAGCATCACTATGGCAACGGGAGAAAGGAAACCAAGGGGTTCACGAATGAAATATGCCAGGCACACCTAAACAGAGCAGTAAGGGACATCGTTCGTTTCCCACATCACGGAACATCTGTTGTTGAAGGGATGGGGGTGCGATCTTTACCCTCCCCGTGGACAGTGCTATCAGCCTAGCACGGGATGAGACCCCAGGGGGTGATCGGAGGACCGGAGGCGACGAGGAAGGCACAAGGGCCGCCGGGCGTCTCCAAGCCGCACAGCCTGGTCCGCGGGGGGCCGGCTCCGAGGCTCGCTGTCCCGAGGGCGCGTGTGGTCCCGGCCCTGCTGGCCCACTGGGTCTGGGTCACCGTGCTTGTGTTAGACGTGCAAGCGCCGTCAGAGGGGCGGTGGGCGCTGCCGGGGAGCGCACCGACTCGCCGCCCCCGCAGCCTGCCCTCTGCGAGCCTGTCCCCAAGCACTGCGATGCCGTGGGGGGGGGGGTCACGTGCCGGTGGGCGGGGACACGCCACACACCCCACGCGCCAGGGGGGACTGCGGGCCTGGACTGTGCTGGGACCCCGCGGGGTGTGGGTGTGGGGGACCAGGCACACGGCACATGCAGGTGTGCGGCGTGCGGGGCGTGCCAGCAGTCATGGTGGCCGCGACAGTGGGCTCACCTGTGCTGCACCCTGAGCGGGCAGCGGGTGGTGGTCCGTGCGCCCTGCGTGTCTCACCACCAAGCCCACCCTGCCCGGCACCCTTGGGGTAGGGGTCCCCACCGGGGTCGTGGCTGACCAGGGGCAGCCTGCGGAGGGGGCTTGCTGTGCCTCTGCATACACACCCCACACACTCACACACGTGCACACGTACGCTCACACATACACACCCACCCATGGATGGGCACGTCCACACATGCTCACATGTGCATACACGTGCACACACATCAATACACACTGTACATACACCCACACGTGCACACACATGTACACACATGTGCACACTCCCCACACACGCACATGCACATACACCCCCCACACATAGATTCTCACATGTACACAGCCACCCATGCCTGGGCATGCACACACACACGCTCACACATGCACACATGTGCACACACACATCAATACACCCGACACACACACACATACACCCCTCACGTGCACACACACACACATGTGCACATCCCGCACGTTCACGCACACACCACAGACACACCCCACAGACACAGAACACACACAAACACCACACTCAGAGATGCGTAGACACAGACACGTCACACAGTGCACACACACACATACACTCAGATGCACACACCACAGACCACGTACACCCAGAACACACACAGCCCAGACATGCACATACACAGACTATAACACACATAACACTCCTATTTAATTCACATATTCATTCAGAGTATTTATTGAACACCTGCTAGGCGACACAGTCTTACGCACTGAGGACTCGTGTGGAAAAGTCACTGAACACCCTTGCCCTGCGGAACTTACACTCTGGTCTACATGACCAGGTCTCCTTGTCCTGCTTGGCAAATCGGCTTTGCGGAGATTTCTGGTTTTCTGGGAAGACCGGGGTATTTGCACAGACCCAGTGCCAGGCAGCCCACGGCGCTAGGATCTCCAGAGCTTCTGAAGTGCTGAGGACCAGGGGCCTGCGGGCTGCCAGTGTCGTGTCCTCCCTGCTGATTCCGTGGCCTCCAGCTCTGGGGATGGGGACTGTCATCCAGGGTGCTTCCTGCACGGTATCCGAGGGTCTTCCCACCTTGCTGGGCACAGCCCCTCTTGCCTTCCGCACACACGCACTGTCGGGGCTCCGGGAAGCTGAAATGAGACTCCCCCACAGGGGCACAGCTGCCGAGTGGACAACGGGAGCCAAGCTAACTCCCAGTCCAATGCTCTGTCTTCAGTTGGTGCCAAACATCACGGGCAGGATCGTGGGCGGAGACCCTCCTGCCTCCCTCCTGGTGGCCCACGCGTGGCTCTGACCTCCAAGGACAGCCATGCCTGCGGAGGATCTTGTTATGTCCTCACAGGCTCTTTGTGTCTCTTAGTTGGAGAGATGTTTATTCACAACCTTTGCCTATCTCTTTATTTGGGTTTTCTGTGTTTTGTTGTTGAATCGTGGACACTCTTTACATAGTCTGGAAACTAGAGCCTTATCGGACGCGTGACTTGCAAACGCCTCCTCCCATCCTGCAGTTTATCTTTCTGTTCTCTGAAGGGTCTTTTGAAGCACATACATTTTTAATTTTGATCGAGTCTAATTCATCTGTTTTCCCCTTTGTTGCTTATGCTTTTGATGTCCCGGCCAAGGACTGTCACCAAATTCAAGGTCATGGGAATTTACTCCTGGGCTTTCTTTTTTTTTCTTTTTTTTTTTTCTTTTAAAGATTTTATTTATTCATTTGACACAGAGAGAGAGATTACAAGTAGGCAAAGAGGCAGGCAGAGAGAGAGGAGAGAGGAGGAAGCAGGCTCCCTGCGGAGCAGAGAGCCCGATGCGGGCCTCGATCCCAGGACCCTGGGATCATGACCTGAGCCGAAGGCAGCGGCTTTAACCCACTGAGCCACCCAGGCGCCCACTCCTGGGCTTTCTTGTAAGAGTTTTAGAGTTCTGGCACCTAGGTTTTATGCTTAGCTTTTTACCCAGTCATTCACCATGGCTCACGGCACGGAGGTGGGGGACCACCATGCTTACTCTCTCCATGCTGCTGCGTGGGCCTCCGCGAGGTTTGAATAAAGTGAAGTTCAGGAAGGTGGACAGGTGGACGTGACGGAGGCTCTCGGAGTCACGTTTGTGACAGGGTGGCTTCCCAGTTCCCGAGGCACAGAGCATCTGTGTTCACCCCCCACAGCCCTGCCTGTAGGGTCTGGACTGCATGCCTGGCTCAGAGGATGCTGCTTGGGGCGGGGTCCTGGTGGGCGGCGCACCGGGGTCCCGTGGCTCTGCCCTCCCTGCTTTTGGGCTCCACTCCGTCCCCTCATTGTCTGCTCACCTGTCCTGTAGGTGCAAGGTTCTTCCACCTGTGGTTTTCAGAGGAGCTCCCCTCCTGGCCAAACAGGGCTCCAGAGCCCCTCCCTGAGTAGTGCGTGATGACCCTGCCCTGGAAGATCTGGACGGGGCCCGGCCTCTTCTCCCAGACCTCGTGTCTCCTCCTCTCTGATGCCGTTCCAGGCCCTTCCCAGGCCGAGCTGTCCTCTCTCCCAGTCTGTCTGTGTGTGTCTCTCTCTATGTCTTTGTTCCACTTTCTCTCTCTCTGTGTCTCTCTCTGCACCCTGCCCGGTCTGTCCTTCTGTCCCTCTCTCCCTCCCTGTCCTCGGACCCTCCCAGCACCGTCCCCATGTCCCCGTCCCCGCTGCAGTTGCCCCGAGCGAGTCTGTTTCCGGATCGCAAGCTCCTGGAGGTTGGGAATGGGGTCCCGCATCTTCAGAGCCTGGTGGGGGACTGGCACGCCCTCGGGGCTCGGTGAATTGAGGGGGCCTTGGGTAGAGAATCGAGGCGGTCCCCGTGGAGACTTGGGAGTGTACTTGTGTTTTTGTTCTAAACCTAGAAGGCCCGGGAGACAGGGCAGGTGTGGTGGGGCCCCGTGGGGCGACTCAACCTGGTCCGTTCCTGCCTCCCGAGGGCAGGACTGTGTGGGAGCCATGCAGGGAAGGTTTCTGGAAGCGTCCGTGGAGTCGCTTCTGCAGGTTTTCCCTGGCTGTGTGTGCCCTGCCGCCGTCGGGGCGCTGACGAGCCGGGGTGGACGGGGAGCCCGTGCACCCATCCCGATGAGTCCGTGGCGGGGCGTCGGGCCGCCCGGGGCCTCTCTCGCACGCGGGGCATGTGTAGGGCCACCGTGGCCATTTCTCACCGTGTGCCCGGGGCTGGAGCTGGGGCCTGGGCTGGACCCTTCAAGCCGACCACGCTCGAGGGGAAGGGGCCCTGCCTTGCCTCCTGCTCTGCTGGCGTCTCTCTGTGGGACGGTGCCGGCCTTGGAGGTGGCCACGGAGGGCTGGCCACGGAGCACGGGGGCGTCCACGCCAGCGACTCTGCTCACCCGAGGGTGTTCAGGGAGGTCTGTCGGGCCAGCCAGTTTGCTGGGGCTTTTAGTGAAGGAACTGAAACCCGAGAAGTCCGCGTGAGGCCGAAGTGTGACCCTGGCGGGCTGGGGTCTACATGGGGTCGGGCGGAATGTGGCTCAGCACAGACTCCCTCCTCCCGTGAGGCCTCGGCTCCTTCAGGAGAGCATCGCCGCCTTCCTGCCGCGGCTGGCTGTGTGAGCGGCGGGCCAGCCCGCGGGACAGAGGACACGGAGCCCGGGATGGTGCCCCACGGACGGCGCGTGGCCGAGGAAACGGGCAGGAGGCCTCGTCCGGCGCCTCCTGCCCCCGTGGCACCTGCCGCCCGGGCCGCGCCCCGGTGCGCGCTGACAGGACCGGGCAGCGGCGGCCTCCACGCCGAGACCGGACGGCGCTCCGCAGCTCCCGCCGAGCATCCCGCAGAGGCGCCGCCGTGAGCCCGGAGCCTGAGGCCCGAGCAGAGCGGGGCTGAGCTCCTGCACTTCCGTCTTGCGGATGATGCTTTGAACCTGACACCAAAAACAAAGGCAACAAAAGCAAAAATAAACAAGTGGGACCACATCAAGCTAAAAGTCTCCCACGCAGCAAAGAAAACTGCCAACAACCATGAACGGCAACCTACAGGACAGGAGAAAATATTTGCAAACCACCTATCTGGTGAGAGGTTAATGTCCAAAACACACAAGAAACCTCAGTAGCATAAAGAACAAAAGCCAGCCAAGCCACAGAAGCAAAGTCAGGAATGAGCAGAGGACCCGAGCAGGTGTTTCTCCAGAGAAGACACACGGCCGCGGCATCACGCGTCGTCAGGAGGAGCAAGTCAGAGCCACGATGAGAGCCCGGTCAGGACGACCGTATCGGGGCGACGACAGCTACCGGGGCCGGCGATGGTGCTGCTGGGAGCGCAGGGGCTGCCGGTGTGGCCTGGTGCTCCCGCTGCTCGATGTTTATCCAAAGGAAATGAAAGTGTTGTCCCCAAGAGATACTCTGCCCCTCAGCCTCAGAAAGAAGGCGCTCCCGGGGCGCCTGGGTGGCTCCGTCGGTCAAACAGCGGACTCTTGATTTCAGTTCACACCATGATCTTGGGGTCCTGGGACTGAGCCCCGTGTCGGGTTCTGTGCTCAGCAGGGAGTCTGCCTCTCCCTCTGTCCCTCCCCCAATCTCTTTCTCTCTCAAATAAATAAACCTTAAATAAAGGAAGGAATTCCTGTAATTTGCCACAACATGGGTGAAACTGAGGGCATTTTTTTTTAAGATTTTGTTCATCGTCTTTAGCCCTCAGGGAAAATCAAATCCAAGCCACACTGAGATACCACCTTACACCAGTTAGAATCAAAATCAACCAAAATCAACAGGACAGGAAACAACAAGTGTTGGGGAGGATGTGGGGAAAGGGGGACCCTCTTTCACTGTTGGTGGGAATGCAAGTTGGTGCAGCCACTTTGGAAAACAGTGTGGAGATTCCTCAAAAACTTAAAAATAGAGCTACCCTAGGACCCTGCAATTGTGCTGCTGGGTATTTACCCCAAAGATATGGATATAGTGAAAATAAGGGCCATATGGACCCCACTGTTCATAGCAGCAATATCCATAATCGCCAAACTGTGGAAAGAGCTGAGATGCCCTTCAACAGACGAATGGATAAAGGAGATGTGGTCCATATACAGAATGGAATATTACTCAGCCATCAGAAAGGATGAACACCCAACTTTTGTATCACATGGACGGGTCTGGAGGAGATTATGCTCAGTGAAATAAGTCAGGCAGAGAAAGTCAATCATCATATGGTTTCACTTACTATGGAGCATAAGGAATAAAATGGATTACTGTAGGGGAAGGGAAGGAAAAATGAAGGGATGTAAATCAGAGAGGGAGATGAGCCATGAGAGACTGTGGACTCCGGGAAACAAGCAGGGTTGTGGAGGGGAGGGGGGAGGGTCACGGGTGAGGCTGGTGGTGGGTGTTAAGGAGGACACGTGTTGCATGGAGCATGGGGTGTGGTGCATAAACAATCATGAAACACCGCATCAAAAACTAATGATGTACTGTATGGTGACTGACATAATAAAAAATGAAATAAAAAGATTTTGTTTATTTATTTGAGAGAGCAAGAGAAACACACAAGCAGGGAGGAGGAACAGAGGGAGAGGAAACAGTCTCCCCGCTGAGCAGGGAGCCCGATGCAGGACTCGAGCCCAGGACCCTGAGATCATGACCTGAGCTGAAGGCAGAGGCTTCATAGGCTGAGCCATCCAGGCGCCCCTCTAGGCTGTTAATGACCGAAGAGCCAGGCCTCTAAGCGGGGGTGAGAAACACCACCTCACCTCCTGCCTGCACGGCTTTTCCTCGCGGGGTTGGCGCGGGGACGGGAGCGCGGGGTGGACGGAGGAGACACAGCACAGGACCTTTGTGTTTCCTCTAGTGCCTGTCGATGTGCCCGGACAGTTACTCTCGCAGGGGCTCCAGCTCCCCAAGCTTCTCAGCGGGGCAGGAGCGGGAAGCCCAGGGCCCAGAGGCTCCCCGGCCTGCCCGGACTTGACTTCTCCCCTGCGCCCAGAGCGCCGACTCTCACCATCCTCAGGCCGATCAGGAGCCTGGGCCTGTTCTGGAGGCTTCATCTTCCCGGGGAGTCCGGGCTGAGAAAGGGGTTCAGGACGGGCGCCTGGCCGTTCCGTCAGGAGAGTCTGCAGCTCTTGCTCCCAGGGTTGTGAGGTCGAGTCCCACATTGGGCGTAGAGATGACTTAAGAGACAATGAAATAAAATCTCTTAAAAAAGTTTAAAAAGATTGGATTTGGGGAGGGTTCAGTGTGGAGGCACTGCTGACACAGGAGCCAAAGCCACAACGGGCCTGTCTTTGTTCTGACCACTGAGGGTCTCAGACGCCAAATTTCTTAAGAAATGTCTTGGTGAAGTAAGAATAAAGCTAATTCCTTAGATTTTTAAAAAAATCCTCACATTGTTATGACTTAAGGAATATAATCTCCTCTTTCACAAATCTGTCTTAGTCGAATAAAGCCGTGTCCCTTCTCTGCAGAGCCAGGTGCTTTGTTCACAACTCAGAAGCGCTGAGCCGCTCTTGGCGCTGCTGCTGGAGGTGCCGGGACGTCACCCGGGCTCATCGGCTCCCGCGACAATGAGAGCGCGGACGGCCACTCAGGAAAATCCCTACAGGAGGACGTCAGGGCATTACAAAAAATCTCAGGTATGAACACGGGGGATTACCAGTATGTTTCAGATTCAAGTTCATTTTCATAATGGGCTTCGTTTTCCTTGGATTCCACCGGGTTTTGGCCTCTGCCACGAGGAATAAGCTCTCATCCTGATAATGTAGGATTGGCCCTTTGTAGTACTTGTCTTTAGGGACAAATAAATGGTCTGAGAAGGTGCTGGAGTGACCTTGTCTTTGTGTTCGACCGGAAGCATCCAGGCCGCTCTTCTGAATGTCAGTCGTTCTTCTGGGCTTGTCTTCCTCCTGGCCGCGCGGGGTCACGGGGGTGAGCACGCTTTGGACGGGGAAACTGAGGTTGGTTTCTGCCACGTGCCGAACTTTGCTTGTTTCTCTCTCTGTACAGCATGCTCACCACTGGGTCCTCCTGTGGGTGAACGGGGTTGTTGGGCCGCTTGTAGAGTGTGGCTGTGGGTGGCCCCCCACCTCCGTCGGCCTCACACCTTGGGGCAGGACAGGTGTGGCCAGCGGCCAGGGCAGGACTAGTGTGGCCAGCGGCCGGGGCAGGAGCGGGGCCGGGGCAGGACAGGTGTGGCCAGTGGCCGGGGCAGGACTAGTATGGCCAGCGGCTGGGGCAGGACCAGCGGCCAGGGCAGGACGGGTGTGGCCAGTGGCTGGGGCAGGACTAGTGTGGCCAGCGGCTGGGGCAGGACCAGCGGCCAGGGCAGGACAGGTATGGCCAGCGGCCAGGTGTGGCCAGTGGCCAGGGCAGGACAGGTGTGGCCAGTGGACGGGGCAGGACCAGCAGCCAGGGCAGGACGGGTGTGGCCAGTGGCTGGGGCAGGACTAGTGTGGCCAGTGGCCAGGGCAGGACCAGCGGCCGGGGCAGGACAGGTGTGGCCAGCAGCCGGGGCAGGATTGGTGTGGCCAGCGGCCGGGGCAGGAGCGGGGCCGGGGCTCCACCTGCTCCTGGCGGGACCCACTCGCGGCGAACCTCACCAGCTCCGTCTCTCAGGCAGGCCGCCCAGGGGCCCCGTCGCTTCCTCCCACCCCGTGCACTTGGTTCTGCACGAAACGGCCAGCACGGCTGGGTGAGCCTTGCGAACTCGCGGCCCCGAGGGCGTCAGCGGCTCCTGACCTCCCCTCCCGTCCCAACGACAGGTGCAGAGGAGGGCTCCTCTCCTGGCAGACGTGACTGGGCTGACTCTCAGCAGGGGGGAGGTGCTGCCGTGGGGGTCGAGGAAGAATCCCCGGGACTCGGGGCCTCCCCCAGCCTTTCAGCGCCCAGGGTAGGGGCGAGTCCACGGCTGCGTGAGGGGTCCTGCGAAGCCAGCTGCGGAGCGGGGGCGCCGCGTTTGTTCCTGGCGGCTGAGCAGCTGGTGGTGGCAGGGGGAGGCGCTGGCGATGGCAGGCAGGTGGGGTGCTTGAAGCTGCAAAACAAGAGGGAACGGACGCCGTGCTTCTCTGCCCGGCTGCGGGTGTGGACCACAGCGCGGCCGGAGCCTGCCGGTGTGCGTGGGAGCCTGGACGGTGCCTCTGGGGCGCCCCTGGTGACGTCGCCCTGGGTTTGTTGCTCCGTCCCGTGGGTGCTTCTTGGCAGTGAGGAGCTGGGAGGAACGGCCCCCGGAACGTGTATGGAGGACACGGGTCCGCGTCATTCTGTCTCGGTCGTGCGTGGAAGAGCAAGGGCTGTAAACTTCCGCCTGCTTTTCCCAGCCCTTCAGCTGGCAGCTCTGCGCGTCCCTCTCCTTCCTCCTCCCTCGTGCGTGTCCTCAGCTCCTGTGATGCGGCGCTTCCTTGGGGCCGTGTGCGGGGCCTCTGTCCCCCCGGCCTTAGGGCGAGGCTCCGGTTGGGGCGACTTCGGTGGCCGGCCCGCCGTCCTCCTGTGGAAGCCTGTCCGCGTGGGCTCCGGTGTCTGAGCTCCATCTCCCGCCCGGTCCCCTCTCTGCCGTCCCCTCCTTGGGGGACACCGTTCGCTCCCAGGGCTCGGGATCTGGCCGGAGGGCCCCGCGGGGTCTCTCCTGCCCCGACTCTCCCCGAGCGGCCTGCTTCCCGCGCCCCCCACCGAGCGTCCAGAACAGACGCATGGGAAAACTCCGCTCCGATGGTCCTCTGCACCCTCCGCGTCCCGCTGCAGGCGCCACCGCCCGCCAGATCGCTGCGCAGAAACACGAGAACCGTGCTGCTCTCCCCCTTTCCTCTCGCCTCCACGCGGCGACTCTCGGTCCTGCCGGCCCCGCCCGAGCCACCCTCGCGGTCGCCCGCCACGCGCGGGAGTGCGGCCCGTGATAGCTCCGCACGGCTCTCCCTCCGTACTTCCTGCCCAGGCTTCACGCGGATCCGTCCTTACCTCTTTAAAATGTAAATTACTTCCCATCACTGCGCCTCTTAAAGCCCTGTTAATAGTCTCCTCTCGCACTTGGAACAAAACCCAAAATCCTCGCCCTGACCTGAAAGGCCTCCCGTGGCCTGGTGCGGCTGTGCCTTCGACTTCACCGGACGGCCAGAGCGAATCCCTTGTCCACGAGAAGTTCCCACCGTCCGTGTTAGTACTAGATTGCTGTAGTTCAGGTGTCAGTTGCTGTATTAAGAGGGAAAAGCACATATTTATGTATTTTAATCAATAAATTATGCTCATGGTATGGCCCTTACCTATTTAAGCGACTCTAATGGGTCTTCTTGAACTATCGTTGAAGACAGTAGAGCCTTGACTTCTGTCTCGGGAACTTGGACGTGGGGGGCGTTGTCTGCTCTGAGCTGGAAAGGCAGCTTTGGAGTTCTGGGCCTGCGGGTGTGGCCGGTGAAGCGTCCCGCGTTCCTGGCCTCCCTGAGCACTCAGCCCACAGGCCTCTCTTTTCCCTCCTTCCAAAGTCCTTTGCTTTCCGTGTAAGTTTAGAATAACCTTGTCTATATATACGAGAGTTTTGGTGGAGGTTGCATTAACCCATGTGTTGTTCTGAGGCAACGAGCACCTTTGCTGTGTTGCACTTGGCAACCCACAGTCGTGTCTCCTGTTATGTTGATCTTTAATTGCTTTCTTCAGCATTTTGTGTTTGTCCTGCATAGGTTTCGTTAGATCGACATTGAAATATTTCGCCTTGAAAGTCAGTGTCCGTAGTTCCGTGTTTTACTCTCAGTGTCTGTTCATTGCTGGTGTGTAGAAATATAGTGGGTCTCTCTCTGTTCATGGGTCCTGCCTCCTGGGAACTTCCCCCACTCACTTTCCAGTTCTACAACTTTTTGTAGATTTCTTGGGACTCTGCACGGACGATCATGCCATCCACAAGTAGAAATGCTTTCTTTCCCTTTTCTTGCCTCATTGCATTGGCCTGATTTCCCAGCAGCGTTCTGAGTAAGAGTGCTGAGAACAGACATGTTGTCTTGTTCCCAAAGTTATGAGTGAGGCGTTCAGCCCTTCACCAATGACTATGAAGTTAGCTTCGGCTGTTGGTAGATGTTCATAATTAAGTTGAGGAAGTTCCCCTCTACTCTTACTTTTCTGAGAGTTTTTATCGTGAATGGATGTGATTTTCTCAAATGCTTTTTTACATTGATTAATATGACCATGTGATTTTTATTCTTTAGCATGAAAATCCGGTGGATTACTTTTTTTTTTCTTTCTTTTCTTCTTCTTTTTGTTTGTTTTTTTTGTTAACTGAAAGGCATTTCGCTTCTTCATTATTGCGTTTTGAATTCACTCTTGTTTTTTATTAAATTTTTTAAAAAAGATTTTTAGAATTTATTTTGGGGGGGTGGAGAAGCAGATGCAGAAGGACAAGCAGTCTTTGCACTGAGTGTGGACCCTGACGTGGGGCTCAGTCTCATGACCCCATGGTCATGACCTGAGCCGAAATCAAGAGTCAGACACTCAACCGACTGAGCCACTCTGGTGCCCCTCTTACTAAGTTTTTAAATTCAGTTCCAGTGTAGTTAGCATACAGTGTTGTATTAGTTTTAGGTGTACAAAACAATTAGTTTTAGGTGATTTGGTAATTCCATACATCACTCAGTGCTCATCATGATCAGTATACTCTTAATCCTCATCACCGAGTTCACTTATCTCCCGACCCACCTCTCCTCTGGCAATTTCCAGAAGACACGGACAGATATTTCTTCAGTGAAGACATGCAGATGGCCAACACTGATTGACTTTTGAATATTGAACCAGCTTTGCATTCTGGAAATAAATTGTCGTTTGCTGTGGTATGTAATTATTTTCCTATTGTGCTGAACTCTGTCCCTTTGCTAAGGCTTTCTGTTTTCCTTTCCATTTCTAGTGTATCTGTACTCATAGATGTACTTTTATCATGGCTGTTTTAAAATCCTCATTAGATAATTCTAATATGTTGGTCATACTGGTTTAGGTGTCTACTCATTGTGTCTCTTCAGTCTGAGACATTCTTGGTGTTTGGTATGACTGGAACCTGGACGGCTAGGGTATCACGGTACGGTACTGGGTCTCGTTTAAGTCTCTGTTTCTGCATGCTGTGCAGGGAAAGGGAAGTGCTACCTCATTACTGCCAAGAGGGGGGGAAGTGCAGGTTGTCCACTTGGCCTCATGACACTGAGGTGGGGGAGCCCTGCGGTGCTGCTGGGCAGGAGTGGGAGTGTGACTCCCCAGGGGGCCCCATTGATCCCTCTGGCCCTGCAGCGTCAGGACTGCTCCCCACATGGCCTCCCTGACACCACGATTGGGCGACGGTGGGTGTCTCGACTGCGGCAACCACAACGACCACAGGGTAGCTTTTGTCCTGTTCTGCCTGCTTCCATCCCAGGAGCCAGAGCATCTCTGCAGATAGCTGTGGGAGGCCCGGGGGCACCAGGGCCTACACCATGGTGGGCATGTCCCTGGAGAAGTCGGCCTGTCAGCAAGGGTCCTGGGTCTGTGCCCTGTGGAGAGCATGGCCTGCGGTTCGAGCGCCTGGGTTCAAAGCCCAGCTCTGCTGTTCGTGACAGTGGGACCTTGAGCACATGGCTAAACCTCAGTACTCCAGGTACTTGTTCTGTAAGGTGGGGATGACAAGGTTATAGGGGACTCAGGTGAGCTAGTAGCATGTAAACTGCTGAGAAGGGTACCTGGCGCACAGAACATGTACGTGAGTGCTCACGGCTACTGTTGCTATCGAGCCAGCCAGTAAAGTGACCTGGGACATCGCCATCGGACCCTCCCTCCAGGCTCTCTGGTCATCTGGCCTCTCACGGCCGGTGCCAAGACTGCCGGCGCCTGCCGTGGTGGCCGGGACATGTCCAGGCTGAGGACTAGGATCTGACGTGTGAACAAGGACCGCGGCAAGGAGCGTGGACTGTGGTTCTTGTGACGGATGTGCCGGACGGGGTGGCTGAGCTGTCACGGATGTCACCGTGCACTCCGGGGCCAACCCCGGCCCATAGTGTGGCTTCCTCGCCCAGGCAAAGCCACCCACGGCTGCCTGTTTGTGGGAGTACGCTGTGTCCCGCATGGCTGGTAGCCTGTTTCCGGCTTCCCAGCAGCTGTCCCAGGTCCTGAATGTCTAACTTCGCTTCTACCTCCGGAAGGACGGGCTTCCATGGTTCCCACAAGAGTGAGGTCTCTCAGGAGTGGTCACGCCATTGTCTGTCCCCTACACTTTTCCTGTGTCCTTTGCTCCTGCCTCCAAGGATGAGGGTCCCCCCACCAGGGCTCTGGAGGTGTCTAGACCACATGAATTCAGGGTAGTGCTGGATTCGGGGGCAGCTGGAGCAAATGACCACAAACTGGGTGGCTTACAACTACAGAAGTGCCCATCCGTTCAGCTCAGGAGGCTGGAAGTCTGAGGCCAAAGTGTCAGCAGGGTGGGCTCCTTCTGAAGCCTCGAGGGAGCGGGAGGGGGAGTGTTCCAGCCTCTCCAGGTTCTGGGGGTTTGCTAGCGACCCTCGGGGCTCCTTTGCTTCTGCTGGCATCATGGCCTCACTCCAGGCTCTGCCCTCAGAGGCACGCGGTGCTCCTCCTGTGTGTCTCTGCATCCAAATGTCCTTCTTCTTATAAGGACACCACTGGCTTGATTAAGGGCCACCGTGCTCCAGGACATGTGCAAAGACCTCGTGGTCGCCTTCATGGTGCCTGGGGGATGACTTTGTCATAGCTTCTCAGGGGACCCACTTCAACCCACAGCAAGGGTAACGGTGACGTCCCACCGGGGACCTCTGTGGCGTCAGAAGTGTCACTCCAGCAGCAGTGTGCAGACAGGGCAGAGGGGAAAGGTCCCGGGCACCGGAATACATGCAGAGGCACTAGTGAAGTTGTCCCCGAAGGAGACTAAGCTCTGAACCAATGAGCGAGGTTTGGGGGAGATCACATTGTCTCTTTAAAATTTCGTATCCCCAATTCAAAGCCTTTTTGTCGTCTTCTCCCCTCCCCTTTAGCGCCAGGTGTCTGAGCTCTGCACACAGGCGTTTCCTGTGCTCGTCCCTGTTCTGCTGGAGGCCACGCTTATCACATTGTCCACGATGGAGGCTGAGCAGCTGTGTATCTGGGCTGGCGGGAGCCGAGTTTGTTTATGTAAATTTTGTTTTATTTTAGTCTTTCCAATGACTGCCTTGGGGCTTTAGTTCTGAGCCAAGGGCAGGAAAGAAAAGCCTTTATTGCTGAGATGTAGGCATTTGGGATAATACGCGAAGCAAACATCAGCACGCACCCTGCGAGCCCTTCCCGAGCAGCTCACCTTCCTCGGTGATTCTCGCAGAAACAGACACCGTTCCCACCTGGGGCAAGTCTGTGAAATGCCTTTTCTCTTTCATTTCCACAGCTTTATTTAGCTTTTGAAAAATTCCGTTAAATGTATTATGTCATCCTAGTATATGTTTCCTTCCTTTATAATTATTCTTGAGCCTAGGCTGCAGCAAAGGGAAAACCGGCAACAGCAATGATGGATTTGTATGCAATTATTTTCTTACAAGTCCTTCTATTCTAAATACAAGTGAGTCTTTCCAAATCTCATTATGTGAAGTAGGTGGTCAGGAGAAGGCTATGGTCATCAGTAAAATACGTTCAATTACATTTATAAGTGCGTTCAAGTTGAAAAGGGTATTGAAGGTGATCGAGAAAACCCTGATTCGAGGGCGCTTTGATTTAGAGTGTTTACTGACCCGACTCTGTGTCAGGAAAGGGCGGGCCATGGGGGTGGGGAGGAGAGCGGGACACTGTGGATGAAGGCCCTGCCGTCTGTCCACGTGCGTCCCCCACCATCCAGATGGCCAACCCTACGACTCCCTGACCTGCTCTGCCGCACTCTTCCCAAACCCTCCAGCCCCCCGACGGCTGCCTCCAGGAGGAGGGTGCGCCCTCCACCTCGGTCCCCTGTGCCCTCCTGTGTCCTCTGCTCTCCTCCAAAAAAGACCGTTCTACTTGACCCCTTGATCCTGTTCCCTCTCTGGCGAACAGCGGTTCATGTGATTGGAAAAACCATAAACAGTTAACATTTTTGGGTCCACGTCACTCAGCCAATACAGGTCATTGTCAAGTTGTGCCTGGTCCCGAGAGTCCCTCTGGCTCTCAGTCGAGGGGGCCGTGGAAAGGCCAGTGGGTGGGGGCAGGACAAGGTCACAGCAGCCACGGAGGTCAGAGGCATCTAGGGATAAAACACACAAAGCACTCTGAGCTCAGACGTGGCTTTCTGATGATTCTGTGCCAGTGGCCTTGCAACTGAGTCTCCTGGGTCGGGATCTGCTGCTCTGCCTGTCCACGTTCTCCTTCCTTCCTCCTTCACTCATCCCCTGGTGCTGTCTGTCCTTCCTCATCTCCCCACCCTTTCCCGTGGCCCTGAAATTCCCCTCATGTGCCCAGGATAGCCTGGAAGGACCAGTGGCCCAGATTCCCCAGCCTCTGAATATCTTTGTATCGTCAGCTTGGAGGAGGAAGTGGAAAGTCTGACACTGAGCGTAATGGGGGAATGGAAACTAAGGACAGTGGTGTGTATTTGCACTTGACCCTGGGAGCCCACCGGGCACTGCAGGGTCGTTCTGTCTTGGGGGCTGTGCCTGGGCCTGGAGGGAACGTGTTCATCTCCACACATGCTGTCCTGCAGGTTCAGCCTCCCCTGTCACCTGGGACCCGAAGAATCATGGGGAGCCTCCCAGGATCTTCCCTCCCTCATGCTCAGAGTCATGGCCGTCACCGTGAGCACAGGGAGCAGTGGTGTGGGGCGTAAGGTCTGCTGCTCCCACCTGGAATCCGCGCGGCTGGGCCGCCCTGGAGAGGTCCCTGAGTTAGGAACCTTGCCATGGCACCTGCACCCCACCGAGCACCTGGAGCGGGCCTTCCCGGGGGGCGAAGTTACTTCCCTGCCGCATTGTCGGGCTCGGCCTGTGGCTCACTGGGCTGGTGGAGGGCGAGCGGCGCCTGCCTGTTCTGCCGGCAGCAGGGTCAGGTTTCCGTCAGTGGTGAGACCTGCCAACGCCCCGCAGACCCTCCCCCGGCCGCCACGGGCCTGGCCAGGGTCAGGTTTCCGTCAGCGGTGAGACCTGCCAACGCCCCGCAGACCCTCCCCCGGCTGCCACGGGCCTGGCCAGTGAACACTAAGTGAGCGTCCCCACACCTCTGAGATTTGGGGTCGTTCCCCACTGCAGCAAACACTGACTGACACCAGTCTTTGTCCGGGCTTGATTTTGTCAGATTTTCGCCTATCATATTGAGGCTTTAATTTACTTTCCCAAATGGGTAATGGAACCGAGGTTTTGTTTTGTTTTTATTTTTCTGACCCCTCGTGTTTCCGCTTCTGTGATGGGCCTGTTCCTGTCCTCTGCTCCGTTTCCATCGTGTTTTTCCTCGGGACTTGACTTAAAGGAGTGCTTTCCACTGTCCAGTTCCTGCTCGTGGGTTAGATGTGTGTGTTACACGGACCTTGGCCCATGCTGAGCATGGTCTCTTCATTCTCTTTAGGGTGTCTTTAGACAACAGACAGCCTTAATTTTAAATTAATTCTTAATTTTAAAGTTAAGTGGATCAGTTTTTCTCTCTGGTTTGTGTTTTTTACCTCTGTTTGAAAGAATACCTTTCTTACCCTAAAGCCATAATGAAATTCTTCTCTATTTCTTCAACTATGTGTATAGTTTTGCTTCTCACTTAGAGGTTGTTAATGGATCTGGAACTTATTTTTGCATAGGGTATCCAGTGGGGATCTAAATTTATGTGTTTTTTTTTGGGTAAATATGTGAAAAGTCATCTTAGCTCTGTTGATTGGCTCATTGTTTCCCCACTGACTCTTCATGAGATTTCTGCTATTGACTCTGCTCTTCTGTGCATGTCCCACAGGCCTGGGTTTCCCATCCGGGTTCAGGGTCCATGGGTGTCTCTGGGTCTATACCCTGGTTTACTGGATGATGGGTTCTGCCATGGCAGGGGGCCCTCCTCCCCCGCTTTCACTTACTTCTATGTGTTCCAAGTTTTCTTGGCAATTCTTGGCTCTTTAGTCCTTGGTATAAATTTTAGAATTAGCTCATCAAGTTCCATAAAGTTTCCATAGGATCTTAATAGGAACCGCGGTGAACTTCTGCATTAATTTAGAATTAATGCAGTGTCTATGATGCTGACCCTTCTTAAATATGCGCATCTCATCAGAGACAAACAAAGCTGGACACTAATTAAAGTGGAGAAGACAGATTTTAATCAGTGACACACTTGTGCCAAAGGGAAAAACTCCAGTGTGAACTGGACTCGACATCCAGGTGACCAGTAGTTTCTCTTATTTATTTATTTTTGTGGTATGTTAGATTTATTTTCTTTTTCTTTTATTTTTTAGATGTTTTTATTTTACTTCTGTTAGTTAACATATAGTGTTATATTAGTTTCAGGTGTAGAACATAGTGGTCCAGCAGCCCCATCCATCCCCCACTGCTCCTCATCCATCCCCCACTGCTCCTCAGAAAAGGTGCCTCCTTCATCCCCGTCACCTGCTTTCCCACCCCCCACCCACCTCTCCTCTGGTAACCAGCACTGTGTTCTCTTGTCGTCAAGAGCCTGTTTCTTGATTTGTCTCTCTCTCCCTCTCTCTTTTTTCCCTTCACTCATTTGTTTTGCTTCTTAAATTCCATATATGAGTGAAATCATATGGTATTCATCTTTCTCTGATTAACTTATTTCACGTAACATTATTCCTTTAACCCCACCCACATCACTGCAAATGGCCAAGATTTCATTCTTTTTTATGGCTGAGTAATATTCCATTGTGTGTGTGTGTGTGTGTATACATACACATGTATATATATATATATACACACACACACCACATCTACCACATCTTCTTTATCCATTCACCACCTGATGGACACTTGGGCTGCTTCCACGTCTTGGCTATTGTAGATAATGCTGCTGTAAACATCAGGATGCATGTGTCCCTCTGAATTCGTGTTTCTGTATCCTTTGGAATAGTAGTGTAATTGCTGAATCATATGGTAGTTCTATTTTTAACTTCTTGAGGAACCTCCACACTGTTTTCCAGAGTGGCTGCACCAGTTTGCATCCCCACCAACAGTTTAAGAGAGTTCCCCTTTCTCCACATCCTCACCAACACCTGTTGTTTCTCGTGTTGTTGACTTTAGCCATTCTGACAGGTGTGAGGTATTATCTCATTGTGGTTTTGATTTGTGTTTCCCTGATAATGAGTGATGTTGAGCATCTTTTCAAATGACTGTTGGCCATCTGGATGTGTTCTTGGGAGAATTGTCTCTTTATGTCTTCTGCCCATTTTTGAGTCAGATTATTTGTTTTTTGGGTATTGAGTTTTATAAGTTTTTTATTTTATTTATTTGACAGAGAGAGAGAGGGCATAAGGAGGGGGGAGCAGAAGAGAGAGAGAGAGAGAAACAATCTCTCCACTGAGCAGGGAGACCAATGCAGGACTTGATCCTAGGACGAGAGCTAACAGGGGCCGGTGAGGATGCTGGTGAGAGGGCAGGAACTGCCAGTGTGACCTGGTAATCCCATTTTTTGCTATGTATCCAAAGGAAATGAAACTGTCATCCCCAAGAAATACTCTCAGCCTTCAAAAAGAAGGAACTCCTGGGGTGCCTGTGTGTCTCAGTCGGTTAAACATTGGACTCTTGATTTCAGTTCAGATCATGATCTTGGGGTCCTGGGACTGAGCCCCGTGTTGGGTTCCATGCTCAGCGGGGAGTCTGCATCTCTCTCTCCCTCTGCCCATTCCCCCCTCCCCCCCAAGAAAGTTTGGCTTCTTCCTTACCAATTTGGATACCTTTTATTTCTTTTTCTTGTCTGATTGCTGAGGCTAGGACTTCTAGTACTATGTTGAATAAAAGTAAAAAAAAAATAAATCTTAAAAAAGGAAGGAATTCCTGTAATTTGCCACAACATGGGTGAAACTAGAGGGCATTCTCTTTTTTTAAGATCTTATTTATTTGAGAGAGAGAGAGAGAGAGAGAGATTGAGCTAGGGGAGTGGCAGAGGGAGAGGGAAAAGCAGACTCCCTACTGAGCAGGGAGACTTGATCCCAGGATCTCGGGATCATGACCTGAGCCAAAGGCAGATGCTTACTGACTGAGCCACCCAGGTGCTGTGTATAAGTTCTTTATATATTTTGGAGAGTAACCCTTTATCAGATATGTCATTTTCAGGTACCTTCTTCCATTTAGTAGGTTGCCTTTTAGTTTTGGTGATTGTTTCCTTTGCTGTACAGAAGCATTTTTATGTTGTAGCCCCTTGGTTTATTTTTGCTTTCGTTTCCTCTACCTCAGGAGTTGCTCTGACTGATATCAAACAGATTACTGCCTGTGTAATCTCTTCTAGGATTTTTATGGTTCCAGGATTCACATTTAGGTCTTTAATTCATTTTAAATTTATTTTCATGTATAGTGTAAGAAAATGGTCATTTCTTTCTTTTGCATGTAGCTGTCCAGTTTTTCCAGAACCATTTGTTGAGGAGACTGTCCTTTTCCTATTGTTTATTTTTTCCTGCTTTGTGAAAGATTAGTTGACCATATATCTGTGGGTTTGTTTCTGGGTTTTCTGTTCTGTCCTATTGATCTATGTGCCTATTTTTGTGTCAGTACCATACTGTTTTGATTACTACAGATTTGTAATATAATTTGAAATCTAAGTTGTGATAGCTCCAGCTTTGCTTCCCCCCCCCCAAGACTGCTTGGATATTTGGGGTCTTTTTTGGTTCCATACAAATTTTATAATTACTTGTTCTAGTCCTGTGAAAAATGCTTTTGGTATTTTGATAGGGATTGCATTGGATGTGTAGATTGCTTTGGGTAGTATAGACATTTTAACAATATTGAATCTTCCAATCTATGGAATGTCTTTCAATTTCTTTGTGTTTTCTTCAATTTCTTTCATCAGTGTTTTATAGCTTTCAGACTATAGGTCTTTCACCTCCTTGGTTAGGTTTATTCCTATGCATCTTATTATTTTTGATACAATTGTAAATGTGATTTAAAAAAAATACCTGTTTCTGTTGCTTCATGATTTTTTAAAGGATTATTTATTTATTTATTTATTTATCTGACAGTGAGAGACACACAGAGAGAGGGAATACAAGTAGGAAGAGAGAGAGAGGGAGAAGCAGGCTTCCCACCAAGCAGGAAGCCCGATGTGGGCCTCGATCCCAGGACTCTGGGATCATGACCTGAGCCAAAGGCTGACACTTAATGATTGAGCCACCCAGGAGCCCTTCTGAGGCTTCATTATTGATGTATAGAAATGCCAACAGATTTCTATACATTAATTTTGTATCTTGTGACTTCACTGAACTTGTTTGTCAGTTCTAGCAGTTTTTTGGTGGAGTCTTTTGGGTTTTCTAAGTAGAATATCATGCCATCTGCAAATAGTGAAAGTTTGGCTTCTTCCTTACCAATTTGGATGCCTTTTATTTCTTTTTCTTGCCCGATTGCTGAGGCTAGGACTTCCAGTACTATGTTGAATAAAAGTGGTGAGAGTGGATATCCCTATCTTCTTCCTGACCTTAGGGGAAAAGCTGTTAGTTTTTCTCCATTGAAGATGATGTTAACTGTGGGTTTTTCATACATGTCCTTATGTTGAGTTACGTTGCCTCTAAATCCACTTCGTTGAGGGTTTTTATTATGAATCGATGTTGTACTTTGTCAAATGCTTTTTCTGTGACTATTGAAAAGATCATAAGGATCTTATCCTTTCTTTTATTGATGTGATGTATCATGTTGATTGATTTGCAAATAGTGAACCACCCTTACAACCCAGGAATAAATCCCACTTGATTTTGGTGAATGATTTAATATACTGTTGGATTTGATTTGCTAATGTTTTATTGAGGATTTTTGAATCCATGTTCATCAGGGATATTGGCCTAGTTCTCTTTTTCAGTGGAGTCTTTATCTGGTTTTGGTATCAGGGTAATGCTGACCTCACAGAATGAATTTGGAAGTTTTCCTTCCTCTTCTATTTTCTGGAATAGTTTGAGAAGAATAGATACTGACTCTTCTCTAAATGTTTGGTAGAATTCCCCTGTGAAGTCATCTGGTCCTGAGCTTTTGTCTGTTGAGAGATTTTTGATTATTGATTCAATTTCTTTGTGGGTTATTGATCTGTTAAAGTTTTCTATTCTTCCTGTTTCAGTTTTGGTAGTTTATATGTTACTAGGAATTTATGCACTTAGTTGTCAAATTTGTTGGCATATAGTTTTTCATAATGTTCTCTTATAATTGTTTGTATTTCTCCGCTGTTGGTTGTTATTTCTCCTCTCTCATTAGTGATTTTATTTATTTGGGTTATTTCTCTTTTTTCCTTGGTTAGTCTGGCTAGATATTTATCAGTTTTATTGAGTTTTTAAAAGAATCAGTTCCTGGTTTCATTGATCTGTTGTATTGTTTTTATATCATTTATTTCTGCTCTAATCTTTATTATGTCCTTCTTTCTGCTGATTTTGGGTTTTGCTGGTACTTTTTCTACCTCTTGTGGGTGCAAGGTTAGGTTGTTTATTTGAGATTTTTCTTGCCTCATGCATTAGGCCTGTATTGCTGTAAACTTCTCTCTTAGAATCGCTTTTGCTTCATTTTGTTGTCTGCTTGCTGTTGCTAGAACTTCTAGTACTATGTTGAACAACAGTGGCAAAAGTGGGCATCCTTGTCCTGTTCCTGATCTCAATTGGAAGACTGTCAGCTTTTCCCCATTGAGAATGATGTTCGCTGTCAGTTTTTCACAGATAGGTTTTATGAAGTTGAGGAATGTTCTCTCTATCCCTATACTTTAAAGAGTTTTAATCAGGAAAGGATGCTGTATTTTGTCAAATGCTTTTTTTCTGCATCAATTGAGAGGACCATGTGGTTCTTCTCTCTCCTCTTATTGATTTGTTCTGTCACATTGATTGATTTGCAAATGTTGAACCAGCCTTGCATCCCAGGGATAAATCCCACCTGGTCATGGTGGATAATCTTTTTAATGTACTGTTGGATCCTATTAGCTAGAATCTTGTTGAGAATCTTGGCATCCACATTCATCAGGGATATTGGTCTGAAATTCTTCTTTTTGATGGGGTCTTTGCAAGATTTGGGGATCCAGGCAATGCTGGCTTCATATAAAGGGTCTGGAAGTTTTCCTTCTGTTTCTATTTTTTGAAACAGCTTCAGGAGAATAGGTATAAT
The DNA here is from genome assembly GCA_002007465.1 of Ailurus styani. Taxonomy (NCBI): domain Eukaryota; kingdom Metazoa; phylum Chordata; class Mammalia; order Carnivora; family Ailuridae; genus Ailurus; species Ailurus styani. The sequence continues at coordinate 1,081,650 of LNAC01000402.1, read as the reverse complement.
TTCTACTTTGAATGTTTAGTAGAATTCCCCAGAGGTTCTGTCAGGTCCTGGAGTCTTATTTTTTGGAGGGTTTTTGATCACTGCTTCAATCTCATTATAAGATATTGGTCTATTTAGGTTGTCAATTTCTTCCTGTTTCAGTCTTGGAAGTTTATAGGTTTCTGCATCTGAAAGGTTTTGAACTGTTGTGTTTTCATTTTCATTTGTTTCCATGTAATTTTTAGTTTCTTCTTTGAGTTCCTTTGTAACCCATTCATTGTTTAGTAGCATGTTGTTTAACCTCCATGTATTTGTGTCCTTCCAGATGTTTTCTCATGGTTGATTTCTAGTTTCATAGTGTTGTGGTTTTCAGAAAGATGCATGGTATGACATTGATCTTCTTGAATTTGTTGAGACTAGTTTTGTGGCCTAAAATGTGGTCTATTCTGGACAATATCCCATGTGCACTGAAAAGAATGTGTGTTCTGCTATTTTACAATGGAATGCTGTGAAATATCTGTTAAGTCCACCTGGTCCAATATGTCATTCAAAGCCATTATTTCCTAATTGATTCTCTGTTTGGATGATCTGTCCATTGATGTAAGTAGGATATTAAAGTCCCCTACTATTATTGTATTATTATTGAAATAGTTCCTTTATGTCTGTTGTGTGTTTTATATATTTGGGTACTCCCATGATGGATACATAAACATTTACAATTGTTATATTTTCTTGTTGGATTGTTTCCTTTAATTATCATATAGTGTCCTTCTTTGTCTCCTAGTACAGTCTTTGCTTTAAAGTCTATTTTGTCCAATATAAGTATTGTTACTCCACTTTTCTTTTGATATCCATTTGCACAATAGATGTTTTTCCATCTCCTCACTTTCAATATGTAGATGCCTTTAGGTCCAAAATGAGTCTCTTGTAGGCAGCATATAGATGGGTCTTGTTTTTTGTCCATTCTGTTACCTATGTCTTTTGGTTGAAGTGTTTAATCCATTTACATTCAAAGTAATTATTGATAGATATGTATTTATTGCCATTTTATTACTTGTTTTGTGGTTGTTTCTGAATATTTTCTCTGATCTTTTCTTGTCTCTCTCTCTCATGGTTTGCTGGTTTTCTTTAGTGATATATTTGGATTTCTTTCTCTTTGTTCTTTGCATATTTTTTAGTGGTTTTTGATTTGTGGCTACCATGTTTGCATATAACATCTCCTGCATTTAATAGTCTATATTAAGTTGATGCTCATTTAAGTTTGGACTCATTCTTTACTCCTCTCCTCCCCACATTTTAAGTATATGCTATCATATTTTACATCCTTTTATTTTGTAAGTTCCTTGACTGGTGTTTTATGGAAATATTCATTTTTATTGCTTTCGTGTTTCCCATCTTTATGTTGTCACTTTTGGTCTCTTCTGTTTACTCAAAGAGTCTCCTTTAATATTTCTTGCAAGGCTGTTTTAGTGGTCATAAACTTTAGTTTTTGTTTGTCTGAAAACTCTTCATATCTCCTTCTATTCTGAATGAGAGCCTTCCTGGATAGAGTATTGTTGGCTGCAGACTTTTCCCATTCAGCATTTTGAATATATCATGCCACTCCCTTCTGGATTGCAAATTTTTTGTTGAAGTATCTTTTACTAGCCTTATGGGTTTTCCCTTGTAAGTAATGGACTTCTTTTATCTTTCTACTTTTGATTTTTTCTTTGTGATTTGTGAATGTAATTACAATGTCTTGGTGTGGGTCTGCTTTTGTTGGTGTTGATGGGCGTTCTCTGTGCCTCCTGAATCTGGATATCTGTTTCCTTCTCCAGATTAGGGAATTTTTCAGCTATTATTTCTTCAAATAAATTTTTGTCCTCCTTTTCTTTCTCTTCTTCTTTTGGGACTCCTAGAATAAAAATGATATTACATTTGATGGTGTGACTGAGTTCACCAAGTTTGCTCTTGTTTCATGCAATTCTTTTCTCCTCTCTTCTGTTTAGCTTGGTTACTTTCCATTACTCTGTCTTCTTAGTTACTTAATTTGTACCCCTGCTTCTTCCAACCTGCTATTCATTCCACCAAGCATGTTTCTCATTCTGTTTATTGAATCCTTTATCTCTGTTATTCCTCATCTCTATGTTAGGGGTCTCACTCATGACATCCACTCTTCTCAGGTCCAGTGAATGTCCTTATGATCATTGCTTTAAAGTCTCTATCGGGCATGTTACTTATATCTGTTCTGCTCAGATCTCTGGCTGTGGCCTTGTCCTGTTCTTTCATTTGGAATAAATTTCTCTGTCTCCTCATTTTGTCTGTCTCTCTGTGTCTATTTCTGTGTGTTAAGAAAGTCAGTTATGTCCTCTGCTCTTGAAAGTAGTGACTTTTTGAAGAAGAGGTCCTGGAGTGCCCTGCAGTGCAGGGTCTCCCCTCACCTTCTGCAGAACCTGGCACACCAGGAGGCTATCCTCTGCGTGTTGCTTCTGCCTTCCTGTTGTGTCTGAGTCACTTTTCCTTTCAGTGCAGTTGTCTGCACTGACTCTCTGCCTGATGTGGGCTGTGCTTGCTCTCTATGGTGTTAGTGGGATCCAGGCAGGAAGCTCTGAGGGGGTGTGATGCCAGGGAACTTGGGAGCTGGTGGCAGTGTTAGCAAAATTTGCCCTGGGCCACAAGTCCTATGTCGGATCCCCTGAAGCCCTGCATTGGCTGGGGGCACATAGCTGGGTACGGTGCATGATGGTGGCTGGGGTTTGGGCTGTGTACAGCATGTGACCAGGCATTATAGAAGGAGAATTGGGGATGGGGAAGAGGGAGTGAATGGAGGCTTGGGGAGTCAGGGAAAAGAAAAATTACTAAAAGCAGGCAGGGCGGTGGTCCATATGAAACCATTAGGTTTGCTTACCAGAGCTTAATGGAGCTTGGCTCCCACTGTCCACAGAGACTGGGAGATGGGTGTTGTCTTCAGGTGTCAGCTGCAACATACAGTGGATTCTTCTGGCTGCCGTAAGTTTTCCTGAGCATTTTAAGAGAGGCTGGGCTCATCTTAGGGACATGGCCTTGAGCTGTTAGAAGCTCTGTTTCCATTTGTTCAGGTCTTTATAGGCCAAGGTCGGGGCCTCATGGAGAACAGGGCTCAGCAGAACCTGACTAGAGTTTGGTCAAGAGAGGTTTGTCAACATACACATATTTACATTTTTATAGCTTCTCTTATATTTTTCAACAAGGCTGTATAATTTGTTCCCTAATATCCTTGAAATTTTTATTACATTTCTTACTAAAGATATTATTTTTTTGTGATTTAAGTAGCAACTTTTTATTTTCTACTTTTAAAAAAATTAAAATCTACAGGAAAGTTACTAGAATGACACAGTGAACCCTCACCTGCCCTTCACCTGGGCTCAGCAGCTGTTAGCATCTTGTAACATTTACTTTCTCTCTCTCTCACTCTACATATATATGTGTGTATATAAGTGTGTGTGTGTGTGTGTGTGTGTGTATTTTACCAACATCATGCACTTCATTTCAGGTTGTATTAGTTAAGAACAAAAAACACAAGCCCACATGATTGTCACACTCATGAAGTTCAACATTGATATAATACTACTATCCAATGTAATGAACATTCAAATGTCACTGATTATCTAATCATAATATTTGTTGTAGTCCTCCTGTATCTGATTTAGAAGCCTATTAAGGGGCACACTTGGGATGCCTGGGTGGCCCACTTGGTGAAGCATCTGCCTTGGGCTCAGGTCATGATCTCAGGGTCCTGAGATGGAGCCCTGCATTGGGCTCCCTGCTCAGTGCAGAGTCTGATTCTCTCTCTCTGCTGAGCTCCCAGCTTGTGCTCTCTCTCTCTCTCTCTCTCTGACAAATAAATAAATAAAATCTTTAAAAAAATAAAGGGTCACACTCTGCACTGCACTGCCACAGGACTTGGTCTTCCTTAACCAGGCTGTTCCCGAGGCTGTTGAATTCCTGGCTTGATGTCAGAGTCACACAACAAGGGTCCTGTGTTGGGGTTGGGGGTGAGTCTCTTCTCTTTGAATCATATTGGGAAGCATGTGGTTTGTCCCATTACTGGGGTGTGAATCTTGATCACTCGGTCAAGTCGCATTTTCTAGATTTCTCTACTATAAGTGATTTTAGGGGTGATTCTTTGAGGCACTGTGAGTATCCTGTTTCTTTTCTTTCTTTCTTTTTTTTTTTTAGCCATAACTTCTGCATTTATTTTTTTAAACCTGGATACTGTTGAACACAATATGGGTAGGTATTAATGAAAAGCTAAATGAGTATCCTGTTTCCACCAGAGTCTTTCCCCAATGGTTGTAGTGCCCTTTGTTGAATCCTATTTGAATCATTACTGTGCCAGAAACAAAATAGCAATTCTCTGTTTCCATACTTCATTCTTCTTTCATTGTTTGGCTTTCTTCTATCCTGAAGACCTTCTTCCTCATTCTTTAATAATTTTGGTAATCAGTATCAAATAATAATAAATTTAGTATCAATAGTGGAATAGATTCACTTCAAAGATATATAATCTAAATCATCCCAAATTCAACCAGTGGACCCTTGTTAAGCTGGGCATCTGGGTCCTCTGTAGGTGTACCAATCAGTGTTTGAGAAATAAGTACTATCTGGTAAAAACTGCATCTTTCTATTTGCTTGTTGCTTGTGTACCTGATTTTGTTATACTGATCTTGCTTCCAGCAACCTTGCTTAACTCTTCACATCTAATGTGGTGTCTGGAAATTCTTTTGATTTTATATCTTGATAATCATACCTTTATGCATAATGACAGTTTAATTATTTCCAATTATCTTTTTATTTCTTTTGTTACTGAGCTGGCTAGAACCTCCTAGACAAGGCTAATCCTAAACAAGAAAACATTTACAAAAAGCACTATTGTCTACTTTCTAATTTTGAAATTTCAACATTAAATATGATTGTTCTGGGTTATTAGTTGCTCTCCTTTTATCCATTAAAGAAGGTCTCTCTCTCTCTTTTTTAAATCACCGAGTTTTGTGTTTTAATCCCTAATAGGGTTTGAATTGTACTAAACACTTTGTTTTTCACTTGTTAAGATGATTATATGTTTTTTCTTCTTTAATATATTAATGTGGTAAATCACAGTAATATCTTTTGCATGGGAATCATCCCTGCACCATTGGTATAAGCCTTATTGAATATATTTAATAGAGTCTACACTTAATTTAACAACATTTTGTTTAGCCTTTTGGCATGTATACATGAGATCGGCTTCTGTTTTTCCTGTGTCATATTTGTTTTTATTATCTAGTTGTCTGAACTCATTTGTGTTTCAGTATTTTGTGTGTCTGCTCTTGAATGTATGGAAAAGCATGTTTATGTCACCTGGGGCTGCTTTGTGTGCAGTGTGTCATGGGGAGGAGTGACATGACATTTCCCCGTGGCTGCATCTCCATGCAGGTGTCTCGGACTTTGGAGGGTAGGTGGCTGTTACACCAAGAGACCCCCAGGGGCAGGTCCAGACCTCCCAGAGCCATGGTGGGTGAAGGAGGCAGAGTGAGGGGAAGTCAGATCTCACCCCTGGGGGTCACCCAGCCCCGGTCTAGCTCAGGAGTTCTCAGTCCAGACCCGGAATGTCCCGTGTTTCAGGTGCTGTCATGCTACATGTCCCCCTGTGTGTCTGTCAGTCAGTCAGTCTCTGCTCTCTGTTGTGAGCTCCTCGGACCTAGGGCTCAGCTGGGAAGAGTCGGGGGAGTCCTAAGGACCCTAACTGGAGGAGAAATGCCATCTGCGGAAGGGGAGTTTTCATGCTCCATGCTGTTTGTTTTCTTCCTGGGGAATCAGGGAAGGCAGGCATGCGTCACACTTGCCTAAGATGGAGGATCTTCACCTTCGTGCCTCCTAACAAGGGGTTTCCTTATCGTGTCCACGGATCTTGTGCCTTTTCACCCGAGTTGTAGGTGCCAACAGGGGGGCTGTGAACCTAACACTTGCTGGACGTTCTCCAGCTGAGGAGTGTTCAGTGTGTGAGCAAGTGTGCGTGTGTGTGAATGTGAGTGTGCGTGCATGTGTGGGAGTGTGGATGTCAGAAAGTGTGCACGTGTGAGAGTTCATGTGTAAGAGCATGTGACAGTGTGCGTGCTTGTATGTGTGAGTGTGAGTGTGCGTGGGTGAATGTGTGTGAGTGTGTGCTTGCATGTGTATGTGTGAGTGTGCATGGGTGAATGTGTGTGAGACTATGTGCTTGCATGTGTACGTGTGAGTGTGAGTGCTGGGGCGAATGTGTGTGAGAGCGTGTGTGCTTGCATGTGTATGTGTGTGTGAGTGTGCATGGGTGAATGTGTGTGCTTGCATGTGTGCGTGTGAGTGTGCTGGGGCGAATGTGTGTGAGAGAGTGTGTGCTTGCATGTGTATGTGTGTGTGAGTGTGCATGGGTGAATGTGTGTGTGCTTGCATGTGTGTGTGTGAGTGTGCTCGGGTGAATGTGTGTGAGAGCTGTGTGCTTGCATGTGTGTGTGTGTGTGAGTGTGCTCGGGTGAATGTGTGTGAGAGCTGTGTGCTTGCATGTGTGTGTGTGTGTGAGTGTGCTTGGGCGAATGTGTGAGAGCTGTGTGCTTGCATGTGTGTGTGTGTGTGTGTGTGAGTGTGCTCGGGCGAATGTGTGTGAGAGCGTGTGTGCTTGCATGTGTATGTGTGTGTGAGTGTGCATGGGTGAATGTGTGCTTGCATGTGTGTGTGTGAGTGTGCTCGGGTGAATGTGTGTGAGAGCTGTGTGCTTGCATGTGTGTGTGTGTGAGTGTGCTCGGGCGAATGTGTGTGAGAGCGTGTATGCTTGCATGTGTATGTGTGTGAGTGCATGGGCGAATGTGTGTGAGAGCACGTTTGTGTTTGCATGTGTGCACGTGTGTGCACATGCGTGTGCATGTAGCGTGTGCATGTAGAGACAAGCCATGCCTCTCCCCCTTCTTCCCTTGCCTGCCCCTTCCGTTCCCGCCCCGCTTGCAGGTGGCTTGCTGTCCTGGGAACCCGCCCTGCTCCCCTGCTTCGTGCCTTTGCTGAGCTGTTCTGTGTCTGCAAAGTCTCCACTCTCTCCCCACTGTTCTGCCAGCCGAACTCCTCCTCTGTCTTCAAGATGCAGATGAAAAGCCTTGTTCTCCCCGATGTCTCCCAGCTGGGGATAAACATTGCTTCCTCTTTTAAGACTTGGCACGTCTGCCTTGAATTATACATGTGTGCAGCGAGGGCTTCTTTAGGATAAGGATTATGACTTATTTATCTTCACATTCCCCCGTAACTCTCTCCACCCCAGTACCTCAGGCAGCGTCTGGCACGTCGAAGGTGCTCAATAATTATTTATGAAATTGGGTATTAACTGCTCCTCCTTATTTGTGTGTTTAGTGACAATGTTCAGTTTGGGGGTGAGTGACGCAATCTTGAGAGAAGCGGGAGCCTTCTGCCTTCCACCCCGAGGCTAAAAGAGTCCCGTCCCCTCCTTGCCTGTCTTCCCGCTGCCCCCCGGGATCCAGTGTCTCCTCCCTCTGGGCCCTCCAGTGTCCCATGCGGGCTTGGGGCCGTCGGGCCGCCTTCAGCGCAGAGGGCCGCCCGCCGTGCTTGCGGAGCCGGCTGGGGAAGCGGGTCCGCTCGAGCGCTCTCTCCTCGGGGCCGATGGCTGGGGGGCCGGAGAGGCCACGCCGAGCCCGGGCCCGCTGTCCCCAGTTACCCTCAGGGCTGCCGGGCGATCTCCCAGCAGAGTTCACTGCCGTCCGTGGGAATCACACACATACGTGGTGCCACGCTCGGCCTCCAAGAGGACGATGACAGAAACATGACGGTCACGGCTCCGGGAAGACCACCAGGGCAACTGTCCTCTTCCCTGTGCCCGAAACAGTGTGACTTTGCGCTCTGGACGGTCGGGTGCGCGCAGGGCCTTGTGAACCCACGGGCACCTGCCGAGTCGCCCCTGAGTCTTAGTCTCCTCGGCGTGGCATGGCCCCTCCGAAATCCCAAGGCTTGGATTTGCACATGAGGACATGATGGTGTTCATCTCATGTGTTTGTATTTATTCGGCACCTGGACTGCGCCAGGCTTCTGGAAATGCCGATGCTATGGGCTGTTTACGGGACGTCCAAAGTTGCAGAAGGGACTTCCTGTTACAGGACAAAGAATCCACGTTCTCACTGGCGCGCCTACCAGCCCTCTGGCACCAGGGGGCCCCATGAAACCCGAGATCACAGCCCTATTGGTTCCCCTGAGCGCTTTGTTGTCTCCAACTCCTGGGACGCCTGAGACCGTGGCTGTTCCCAGGCTGTCGGCGAGGAAAGGTAGTTCAGCGGGCTCCCCCGACCCCGCATCTGCACGGCTGGCCCCACTGAGCAAGAGCGTCCAGGCCGTCCATGGCCGTGAGCCACTTGTAACTCGTTTGTGTGGTTCATGGACAGCTTTTGCTGGAAAGTTCCTGCCTCTGCAGGTTGGTATTCTCTGGGCGTGGGATGCTCTCAGTCCCCACCCCTGCATACCCTGAGGTCTTCCTTTGTACCCAGCAGGAGAAGGCCCTGTCTTCTGTCCGTGCCCAGCCCTCTCTCCCTTCTCCTGTGGCCTTTTGTGCCTCAGACCTGGCATTGGAATCACTGTCACATGGGACACCGCGGGGCACATCCTGGTTAAGGGCAAGGACATGTCCAGGTCGTCTCTGCTCTGCCCACCGGACTAGGAACGGAGCTGGGGCTCTGCCCACCAGACTAGGAACGGGGCTGGGGCACTGCCCACCGGACTAGGAATGGAGCTGGGGCACTGCCCGCCGGACAAGGAACGGGGCTGGGGCTCTGCCCGCCGGACAAGGAACGGGGCTGGGGCACTGCCCGCCGGACTAGGAACGGGGCTGGGGCTCTGTCCGCCAGACTAGGAACGGGGCTGGGGCACTGCCCGCCGGACAAGGAACGGGGCTGGGGCACTGCCCGCCGGACTAGGAAAGGGGCTGGGGCTCTGCCCGCCGGACAAGGAACGGGGCTGGGGCACTGCCCGCCGGACAAGGAACGGGGCTGGGGCACTGCCCGCCGGACTAGGAACGGGGCTGGGGCACTGCCCGCCGGACTAGGAACGGGGCTGGGGCACTGCCCGCCGGACAAGGAACGGGGCTGGGGCTCTGCCCGCCGGACTAGGAACGGGGCTGGGGCACTGCCCGCCGGACTAGGAAAGGGGCTGGGGCTCTGCCCGCCGGACTAGGAACGGGGCTGGGGCTCTGCCCGCCGGACAAGGAACGGGGCTGGGGCTCTGCCCGCCGGACTAGGAACGGAGCTGGGGCACTGCCAACTGAAAGCTTATTGGAACTATATTTGCTGAATACGTGGAAGAGGGACATGCTGGTGTAAGCAGGAGGGTGTGATTTTCACATGTGCTTTCATGGTCCGCCGAGTGTGGTTTGCACCTGCAAGGGTGACACGGGGCTGCTGCAGTTATTGTCACTGTTAAAGAAACGTGAGCCACCCATGAACACGGGGGCATGGCATTTCCTGTCTCCACGCCGTGGACCGTGGAGGTGGGCCTTTACTGATCCCTTGATGTCCACGGAGAGAGAACTAGTCCCGCGGAGAGGTCAGAGGAGATTCCCAGGCAGAGACCCCGTTTTCTGAGAAGGAAACCATAGCCCAGAGATAGGAGGAGAAGCTCAGACCTCCCGGCTCCTGAACAAGCACATTTCCTGCTCATAAAAAGATAAATTTAGTTGTGGTCTAATGTAATGGATCATGTCGATGGGGCATAGGGCCGAGTCCCTGGAGTGTTCTCCAGCTTGGGCCAAGACCTTGAAAAGACACTGTGTAGGAAGCCCTTCTGTACTGAGCATGTGCAGAGGACCAGAGCCAGGGGGCATTTCGTGGAGTCTAATTCATACAGTTCCACTGCATAAATTACGATGGTTAACTTCTGCATTGCGGAAATCTTGACTATATTCTATTCCTAGAGAATGTGGTGTGTGCATGTGTATTTGCCTGTGTCTGTGTGCATGTGTGCACATGTGTATGCATACATGCATGTGTTTATACATTGTCTTCATAAAGATTTGAAATGATTTCGAGCTCTCATTGGTCTATCAATGTACAATTTTTGGGTTCTGAGTTACTCTTCCTCCATCTTTGATCATGATAGTCACACCCTTGACCAGGCCTGGGAGTCTGTGCTGCACAGACTTACTTGAAATCACGTCTTCTGATCCAGCAGAGTGTGCTTAAAAGTCAGCAGTCACTGCTGTGTTGGTTATGATAAAAGTAATCACATAAATCAAGCAGGCCTCTTTTTGTGCCCTACAGGAAAGGGGTTTGAATGATGTGGAGAACTTGTCTGCAGGTTTGGATCTTCAACAGAAGGACCTTCGGCTTTGGTCTGTGGTCCTGGATGAGGTCCTGGGGACTTTGTACTACAAGGTCAGGTGCACACGGTGGCCTGGTGACAGCCTTTGTCCTTTACCCCAACCATCACTACCCCTTGTTGGAATCCAGATACTTCCAACCCTAAGGATGCTCCCCAGTGGGGTAATGATGTTCTCCGAGAGTCTGATTGACTTAAGGTTCTGTAACAGGTTGGTAGGGAAAGATGCAGAGATAACAGGTTATGGCAGCTCTCCCCCCAAGGATCTTACCAGAGAAGCTAGAGAAGGAAAAAATAAACTTTTTGTCAAGCTATAAACGTAACACAGGGGAATTCAAATGGAAGATGATAGAGGGAAGCTAACTCTTTCCCGTACCAATACCAAATGAAATAAATAAAAGTAAAAACCAAAAACTGCAAAAATGTTCACCAGCAACAATTAAATATTCCATCTCACTCAAAAATTTTTAAGTGAGGGGCCAAGTAAAGAAGCAGAACCCTGACACAGTGAGTCCTCCAGTGTCTCCAAGCCCCATGGTACCACCCTGAAACAGTGGAAGGGAAAAGGGTGACTCAGGACAATATTGGAATCTCACTGCAGCCCCAACTTGGAGGAACGCCAACAGAGGGTGTGAGCCGCCAGTGCGATCCGGTGGACTGGTGGGAAGACTGGTACAGTCACAGAGGAGTCAAGGGGATAATGGTGGATGCACTTCCTGTAACAGTTTACTTAAAATGTTACAGGTGCTAATTCGCTTCCTAAGTGAGGGGGACATAAGGCATTTCCAGGCACACAAACGATCCTTGCTAGAAGAACTACTGAAGGATGTACTTCAGCAAGAAGAAAACCAAGATCGTTGGGGAGAACTGGCAGAAAGGAAAAATGGTGATTAAGGAGAGAGGTAAATCACACTGCTATGGAAATGTAATAGGTTCTTTTTCATACCCTTAAACATGGTGGATTGACAGTCCTGTACCACAACACCAGGGGATTTGGTAGAGGGAGTTCACAGGGAAACTGTGGGTTTATACATGTTTCTCCTATGTGGAGGCAGTGTATGGAAATTAACCAACTTTGTATTCTGTTAGAAAAATACGAAGGATAGGTAAGTTAGAAAATATAAAGGTAATCACTAAAATAAGAGAATGGGGGCAATTTCAAGCAAGTAGAGGAAAAATAGGTATTGGAAAACAGTGATTCACCTAACAGAAGGCAGAGAAGGAGAAATCAAATAAAAAATTTAAAATTGCAAATGGGAAGTACAGGTGGTAGGAACATCTCTGTAATCCAGTAAATGAAAATTTAAAATTCACTTATGTTTTGTCTAAAAGACAGAGATTTGGTATTGAAAACAATCTGTTGTATATAATTTATAAGACATGCTTAAAACATTTATTAAATATCATATGATGGAAAATGTATACTAGAAAAGTAACTAAAAATTAATATAGCTGTTTTAATATGGAATGAAATACATTTTTTAGGGGAAATTATGGGTAAAATGGATCACAAAAGAAACAATCTATCAATAGCTTACTGTAATTCCAAACGTGTATATACCTAACTTATAGTCTTAGAGAATATATGACAAGACTCAACAGAACTACAAGTAGGAATCGAAAAATCCAAAAATCCAAAATGAGCAGGAGTTATTACCAGGTGTCTCTCAGATGCTGATAGATGGGGTTTACAAAAAGCAAAATCTCAGATTATTTAAATAATACAATTACTCTTAACTGTATACACATACATGTGCAAGCAAAAATACAGCATGTACATTTTTACTGATAAGTAGAAGATTTTAAAAAGCTGCTAATGGGGCCACAAAGGAATTCTCAATAAATCCAAGGAATTTGTGTAACAAAGACCATCTTTTCTGATAATAGTACAATAAAATCATAGCAGGAAAAGTACCTATGCCCCCCAGAACTGTACATTTGCAAACTCACATTTGTTAAAAATTCATAGTACTGATGAGATCTCATTTACATAAAATCATTTTATTTTTTAAGTTTTTAACTTTAGTTCTCGTGTACATAACATGCCATGTTATGTCGGTTTCAGGAGTGCACTAACTTCTGTACGTGACTCAGTGCTCATCGTGAGGAGTGTAGTCTCCATCCCCGTCACCTGCTTCCCCCGCAACCAGCTCCCCCTCTGGTGACATCAGTGTGTTCTCCGTCATTAAGTCTGTTTCCTGCTTTACCTCTCTCCCTCTCTCTGTTTTTCTTTCCCTTTGCTCATTTGTTTCTTGAATTGCACATATGAGTACGATCCCCTGGTTGTCTTTCTCTGACTTACTTTGCTTAGTATTATACCCTCCAGACCCCCCGTGTTGTTGCACCCATTTACATGGAATTACATGTGTGCGCACACGTGCGTAAGGACACATGAAGGACATCCATGAAGGATAATTATCAACAGCAGTAGGTGGTCATTTCAGAGTGTGAAAAAATTTTTTTACATCCTTTTTAAAAATATAGTCCTTGTTTTTCCATTGGACATGGTCTTTTATAGAATTTTTTATTGTTAAAATAATTCTAAATATGTTTTTAAAATAAAGTTAAAATATTACTTATTTTGTATTGAACAACAATGAATGCACTATGCAGCAAAATAGCTAAGGCAAACTCAGAGCCTCAAACATACATATTGAAAAATGGTTAATTAATAAGCTGCTGTTAATTAAAGAAAGTAGAAAATGAGCAGTTGAGCAATTCCTAATAAAGTGTAAGGAAGACCCTGACAAACATAAAAGCGAAGTTAAAAAGCAGGATCACTGGAGCTGGCTTAAAAAGTAGTTCTTCCAAAGACTAAAATGGGAATATTAATTTCAATAAAAAGATAAAATGCATACGGACCAATATTAGAAACACAGACACGTGTGGGAGGTAAGAGTGGCATTCCATGGAAGAGTTCCGTGGACGCCACAGAAGAGAGAGACTCCAGGTGCTCCCTGCTCGCTGGGGTCTCAGGACGGTGGGCTCACTGGTTGGCACCGTCTTCACCCGTGTGAGGTGGACTTGCTGACCTTGACAGAGCATGGGGCCCGTGGCTTTTATCTGCCTGCTTGTGCAAGCCAACCCTGGTCACTCACGTTTCAGCCCCTGCATACCTGGTGTAGTGCCATTTTGGATGGTGTAGGCAGAACTGCCAGATACGGGGCCCAAGAAATGGTTTGCTGCTGTCACTGTTGTTTCTGTTTATTTGTTTAAATTCGGGTCCTTGATTAGAGCAAAATTTGGGATTAGCGCACAGCCCTGTTCTTCATCATCCCCATTTGTAAATCAAATAACTCAGCATTTCCTGCTTTCCAAATCTTAGCTTCATTGTCTTCTGAGCAGGGATTAGTGAGCACAACCAATGTGTGAAGGAATCACGAAGCGAGAAGGAGAGGAAAAATCCAGATACTGAAGCAGACTTATCTTCAAATAACCTGGCAGGCAATCTAATCTATCCTCATGAATGCTAGTCCCAAGAGATAACTAGCACATGAATATTTTAAGCATTTCGGTCTGCTATTGATTTGTGGCCTGTCAGTATCCAACCGGTTAATTTAATTTGATGCAAAAACATAAGGAATTGGGAGCAAACCGACATCTCTGAGCAGAGAGGCAGGGCAGGGTGAGTTCATGGTTTAGAGAAAACCTCCCCAGCGACCTGCAGGAAGAGAGCGTCCCGTCCCCGTGCATGGGGAGGGCATACTCACTCGGAAGGATTTGAGAGGAAAATGACTTTTCTTTGCTCAAAATGATGGAATGACTTGTTTATACACAAAAAGTCTGAATTTAGAAAAGGGCCTAGTCAAGCCACATGTGAGTAACCAATTCCTAACATATTGTTCTACAAATTCAATTAGATTTTTAAAAGGGGCTCTCATCCTAGCACCCCGGGGTCCAGGCTCTGCATGTGGAAATGGGCTGGGGGTCCTGCGTTCCGTGGAGTTCAAAGTCCAGAGGAAAGGCGCAAATTTATGTCAGCAGGCGGGCAAATTCAGTGTCTTTGATTCCTCTTTGATTTATTCTACTTATTAAGTTACTTTCTCGTTTTCAAAAGTTTGACGGAGTCGGTAGTAACATTCTATCTGACTGCAAGTTGCACCATTCTCAAACATTCCTATTGTTTTATTTTTTCAGACAAGGAATGGCATTTATGGTGTCAATCCCCAGAGCCAGGTAGAGGTTTAGCAAAGAACCCTGTGTCCTGGGGCACTTGGGTGGCTCAGTGGGTTAAAGCCTCTGCCTGCAGCTCAGGTCATGATCTCAGGGTCCTGGGATCTCAGGGTCCTGGGATCTCAGGGTCCCGCATCGGGCTGCCTGCTCAGCAGGGAGCCTGCTTCCTCCTCTCTCTCTGCCTGCCTCTCTGCCTACTTGTGATCTCTCTCTCTCTCTCTCTGTCAAATAAATAAATAAAATCTTAAAAAAAAAAGAATCCTGTGTCCTTATGAAGGAATGTACCTCGCCTGCAAAAATGACATCACACTCCCACTTAAAGAAACAAAGACACGTCTGCACACTAACGACCTCCATATGCATTGAAGCATTGCTTATAGATGTGAAAACTTGATCCTCCAAACCAGGACTCGAGGGAGGTACCTGGTGAATATATATTTTTTCCTATTAAGGTGAGGAAAGTCTAACCATGGGAGAGTAAGCTACTGACTAGGAAGACATCGTCTAACCCATGACGAGCCGCTCAGGTGGATGGAATTCTAAGAGGGCTCCTGGATCCCTGCCCCCTGGCCCCTGCCGTGTGCACCTGCATGACCCCCTCCCTGCGAGTGTGGGAGAAGCCTGCCTGTGAATCCACTTACTTCGTGGATTAGGTTATGTCTCGAGACACAGGTGACAAGACGGTGACTCCCGTGCTATCCGTACACTGTGCGAGCCTCCCTCTTCAGAGAGACACTCCCGCTGGCCTTGGAGAACCTGTCTATGCAGGGGGCCGTGGGCCAGGACCTGAGAGCCCCTCTAGATGCTGAGAGTGGTCCCTGGTTAACTGACAGCCAGGGAATAGACCTCATCATGTGTCCGCAAGGAAATGAATTCTGTCAACATCCAGAGGGAGCCTGGACGTGCACCTTCCCTTGTCGAGCTTTCCGATGAGGATGCAGCCCTCGGACATCTTGGTTTCAGCCGCGGGAGACCCTGAGCAGAGGGCCGGGCTAGAGTGGGCGGGACTCCCAACCACAGAAGCTGGGAGATGACACCAGGTGTCTGCCCAAGCTGCTGCATGGTGGTATTTGTTACACGGCAATACGTAGCCAGCTGCCGCCAATAAGGGAAAGTCTCCTGCACATGTAAATTTTATGTTCACTGTACTGTACTAACCTTTTCTATGAAGGTTCACCATTACACTGCTCCCCTGTATTCCCTGAGCTCAGAGGGAAACACCTGGTACCTGATGGTCTTGTGTTCACGGTTTGCCATCGCACACTTCCAGGAACCCACAGGAGGACGTGTCTTGTGCCTGTGTCCCTCAGGAGAAAGTTAGGCTTGGTGGACCAGAGGTCCCAGTGCCGGAGACCTCAGAGTCTTGGTCTCCCAACACACCCACCATCTCCCGCAGCCCCATCCCCTCCTCAGCTCAGAGGCTTCTTTCTCTGCTTTCATGGTTTTTCTGCGTTGCCACAGAACCACGGCTCCATTGAGGGGTGGCACTGACCAAGGCTTTAGGTTTCTCCCCCCAGAGGGCTCTGGCCCCTCCGTCCTGGCGCTCTGTTGGGCACGGTGCCCTGCGAGACCCCGCAGAGCGTGGGAGAGCAGAACGAGGGCGGGGGCTCCCGGCTGCCCGCACCCTCCACGTAGCCTTCCCGCCGAAACACCTCTGCCTTCCATCTGATGGAAGGGGGACAACGATCATGGTCCACTGAAGGGGAAACGGTCACTGTTTTGGCATTTGTCACATTAAATTGTCACCACGATTTTGTGCCTTCCATCAATAGTTGTGGTTTTTAGAAGGAGGAGGCTACCTGGAGGTCAGGGCTCGAGGCCGGCCTTTGTAACCAGCTCTCCCGCTTCCCACCTGTGTGACCGGGTCCCCGCCCGCCCTTAGAGGGGCTGCTACCAGCGTCTGGCGGTCTCACGTCACACCTGACTCATTCGGCGTTTCCAGCTGCAGAGTCTGCGTCTCCTTCTGGGGTTATTGTCCTCGGCGATGCGGGGGGAGAAGGGTCACGATGCTGGGGACCTGGTGCCCCCTCCCCAGGGCCCTCACTGTCAGTGGGGGACCCTGAGGCACGCGCCTGCCCCGAGTGCCAGGATGTCCCTCAGGATGAGGCCGGCTGCTCTGTGCGCCCCTAGCGGACGCCTCCCACTCCCAGGGTCCCTTCCCAGCTCCCCACGATGCCCTTCCCGGGAGGCCGAGGCTTCTCCCACTCCTGAGACAGGTTGTAAGCAGACCTCCTTGGATGTCAGCTCTTGTCATCGGAACAAGGGGTGGCGGCGGCGCTGCTCGGACGACCGCTGACCTGGGCAGTGGAAGGCGCTTGCGGGGGGCTGGGCGGTGACTGCATCCGGTCCACACCGCCTCCTTTCCTTAAGGGCTGTCTGCAGGTTGCTGCCGGGATCCAGAGCGCTCTTAGGCACCAAGTGCGTCGGCTCTCTCCTGTGATTCTGAGGAGGAAATAGAAAACCACTTTGCCACATGATTTTCTTTCTCGGGGCTTCTACGCTCAGCTCATCTGCATTGCTGAGGCTCTGAAGGGTTGTTAACAGTTGAAATACTCAGAGAGGATTGTAAAAGACACATTGTAAGGACAACTGCTAACACTGTTGACGTCTTTGGAACGCGTGGTAACTATTAATCGCTGTTGCTAATACTTTTAGGAAACCAGCGCCTGTTTCCTGGGAGGGTTGGCCAGGCGTCCCCAGCAGCCCGAGGCTCCGCGCAGCCAGCCTCCCCTGTGCTCAGCCCACGGGCTGGGGCCTCTCAAGTGGCCTTTCTGCTTGATTTTCCTTTATTCGAGATCACATTAGGAAGAGCGGACAGATTGGGGGGGGTCCTTGCTGATCTCTAAAAGGATTTCATTTTCTCCTCTTTGTAGGAATGAAAGATAAAATAGAGCATCCCTGGGTCTCCGTGATTCCAGCGGTGGCTGGTGGCTGGGGGTGGTGGGAGGCAGGGCCCGAGCACCTTGCCATCCCCAGCGACGTGGCCTCCTGCACGTTTGTGGCTGGAATTGTGATGAGCTGCCGGATCCCGGGCGGGGGGCTCAGGCCCCCGCCGTCACCGCCGCGAGCGTTCAGTCCGCCTCCATTTGTACAGTGAAAACAGAATCTGTTGGAAAAAGGAGAGAGATCATGTTGCAAATACAGAGAGTTCATGTGTGAGTAGGAAATTTCACTCCCTATTGTACCATTTTAGGAGAGATGATTGACAAACCTCGCGTCTGCGTGAGGATACGTGGTTGCTGGTCTGGAGCGCGGCCGGGCTCTGGGAAGTCTCTGCGGTGGCCTGTTAGCCGGGAGGCCAAGGAAACATGCTTCCTCGGGAGAGTTCTCCGCGAAAAGGCCGTTTCTTACAGCGTGGCTTGATGAGCCCGGGGGGTTGTGCGGGGTCCTGCGGGGCGCAGCCCTGTCCCCGGCCGAACGCGGGCCTCGGCCGATTCTTGTCCGTTTCTCCAGGCTGATCTGGAAACCCACTGGGTACCCCGTTTGTTTGAATGCATCACAGTCAACCACCGTGGTTGCACCGGTGACTGTAACTGTGTTTGGAGTGTGAGGCCACAGGACACGGGACACACGTGTCCTCCTCACAGTGTGGCCAGTGGCCTGAGAGACCACGCATGGGAGCCCCCCGCCCTGCCACCAGCCCCGGGGCTCTCAGCTCACCCCCCACGCCCGTGTGGACCCGGGAGAGTTTCCTGCTCTGTAAAATGGGTGTGATTTATGCGCTGTGCAACTTGTGAAGGAATGGGCCGGTTAAGGCTCGCGGAGCATTTGGGGTGGGCGTCATCGTTTTTCTTGTACGAACGGAAGGGGAATCTGGAGGCTTCATGGCCCCAGGTTCTGCTCGTGACATCCGTCCAGGTGGGACAGAGGACCAGGGGCAGGCTTTACTGGTGGGGCTCTGCCCATCTTTACACAGGCCGTGCAGGCATTTCCCCGTCCGTCGGGCTGAGTTAGGAGGGGAAGCGGGATGAAGGCACACAGCGGGGATTTGTGGAACAGCCAGTAGAGCGCCTGGTGGGCTGCCTGGAAGAGAGGGCACCTTACCTCTGAGACCTTCCTGAGGGACTTGGGTCAATCTAAAAGACCAGCCTTCCTACGTCAACGTCCTCTTGTGTAGCGGGAGGGGATCACAGCCGTCTCCCCGGCGGCTTTGAGGAGTCAGTGACAGAATGTGTACAAAGACGGCACAGGCTCATCGGGGAAAGCCTCTTGCCGGTTCCCCTCACGGGCCCAGGTTTGGAATCGCCAACCCCTGAGGCAGTTGTGACGAGCGTGATTCATGAAGAGACAGACAAAAAAACAAGAACCCCCAAAGACCCGGTCCAAAATGAAGCCAAGGGATGGCTGACTTTGAGGCTTTGGTGGTCCACGAGGTGGCAGCCCCCCGGGACGGCCTTGACACGTGGCAGACATCCCTGCTGGGGCCTCATGGGGCTTTTTGGCCAAAGCAGAGCGAGACAGGGTTTTGTGAGCCGCCTGAGTCAGCGGAGCTGGGAGGAGGGCCGGGGTCTGCCTCTGACGTTGGTCCTGGGCGCCTGGTGCTCCTGTTTTCAGTAAGATGGGGCCACGGGGTCCCAGGAACAGTGTGTGGGGCACCGGTGTGGCAGGGGTCAGGGCAGGACGCCTGCCATTGTGGTGTGGCAAGATCCAGACAGGGAGGTGCTACTGAGACCCTTAGGGTTCGGGGTTGGAGTCCGGGGGGTGTGGGGAACAGGGTCCTGGGTGAGACCATGTGACGCTGTGTGAACTCAGGTGGGCGGAGCCTGGAGGTTCTTGTGCTAAAGCTCTTTTCTTTTAAAAAATACCTTCTCGATGAAAAAACTTAAAGCAACCTGTGCTCATGGCAACAAGTAAAAACCAGGCAGGTGCGTGAAGCGAACAACAGCCTGACCGCCCTCACATCCTCCCACGGTCATAGCGAGACCAGACGTGTGCACCCTCGCAGAAAGACAGTTCGCATGGAAACACGATAATCCACACACACACACACACAGTCCACATGCAAAACCACAGATGTGTGCATGCATGTTTTCTTAGAACGATGAGCTATTATTTTGTTTCTATTTTTTTTAAAGATTTTATTTTATTTATTTTGACAGAGAGAGATCACAAGTAGGCAGAGAGGCAGGCAGAGAGAGAGAGAGGGAGGAGGAAGCAGGCTCCCCACTGATTAGGGAGCCCGATGTGGGACTCGATCCCAGGACCCTGAGATCACAACCTGAGCCAAAGGCAGAGGCTTTAACCCACAGAGCCGCCCAGGCGCCCACGATGAGCTATTATTAACATGGTGCAGCTTTTTCTCTTTGTGACTAGAGCAGGGTCGTCCTCGCGTGTGTGGACAGCATTTGCAGAACGGGGGATGCGGGCTCGGCTGGGCGTCGGTTTGCCAGAACAGCCCTCCCGAGGTACCGCACACGCAGCCGCAGAGCCCGTGAGCTCCCGTCGGAGGCGGAACCCCCGTCAGGGCCCGTGCTGTCTCTGGGGCCCTGGGAAGGCTCCGCTTGGGGCCGATCTCCGCGCCCCCGGGGCCTCCGTGGCTTCGACCCTCCAGCGCCTACGTGGTGCCCTCCCCGTGCGTGTCTGCCTCTGCGCCCGTGGTTCCCGCTTTTGTGAGGACACCTGTCACACCGCGTGTATGAGTCCATCTTCGCCGAGGTCCCTGTTTCCAAGTAAGGTCACGTGTCGAGGGGCAGGAGGCTGGGACTTCAGCAGCTGAGTGTGGGGGACACCCTTCGAGCCGTAGCAGCGCCTGGATGTTCCTTGACCGTGACGGGCACAGCAGGCCGCCCCCCCAGTAGGCGCCGATGGCGTTCCTTCCGGGGTCCTGGTGCTCCCCAGCCCCGGCGCGCGTGCCGACTCCCTGCAGACGGAGGACCGTGCGGTTCCTGGTCCCCCTGCTGGGACGGGCCCCGGAATGGGTTGCGACGCCGTCGTGGCCACCGCAGGGGGAGGGGAAGGTGCCTGCATTTCTCGGGACCCTGACACAGCTCTTTCCGGGGACAAAGAGCAGGGGCGCTGGGCCAGCCTGTGGGCCCTGTGCCGGGAGCCCGGGCCCTTGCCGCTGCGGCTTCTCGTCGCCTCCCCGAGAGACCTGGCGACGCCCGCGGTTTGCGGGGGACTCAGCGATGGGGAGCCGCTGCCTCCCGCCGGATTCCGCGGAGCCTCTGACCCCATGGCACCGTGCCGCTTGCTGTGTTTTCTGTGTTTAAACTGTGTGGCTTTGAACAGAGCTGTGCGAACGAATAGGGTGCGGGTAGAAGTGGCTGAATTCGCAGTCAGGGCGTTAGGGTTTCATGTATTTCTCATAAACAACTTCCCATGCAGCGCGTCCGTAGGCACACACGTGAACGTCTCCTCATGTTGGGGGCCGGGGAGCAGAGACCCCGGGGGCGAGCTGGCCTGCTCACGGGGTGTGCGCAAGTCCGAGGGGGACGGCGTCCCAGCCCCGACTCTGCTCATCTGCCGCACCCTCCCTGCGGCGGGCGCCCTCCAGCTCTTCAGAGTGGGGCTCGGCGGATGACAGACGCGCCCCGTCCTCGGTGTCCTCGCACAGGGTCCCGCGGGAGCTGCTTCTCCTCTTTCCTGAGCCGCTCGCCTGGACTTCTCGTCCGGTTTTCTTACAGGCTGGATTGCGTTCTTCGCTCTCGCTTTCTCCCCTCCTCCACGTTCATAGCTGGGTCTTAGGATAAATGTTTGTATTAAAAAATCACCATTCAAATAGAAAAGGGCTCTTTATCAAGAGTTTTAAATTTTCCTGCGGCGTGAACTGACGTCCTGTGTCTAACCCATTTGGGCTTTGAGCCAGGGTGCTTTTTAACAAAATCAAAATTAAAATCTTGATTTAGGCTCATTCCACTTTATTTCCCTGGCAAATGTATGGGCGTTGGCACCAGTGAAGAAGAATTTTAAGGTGGATTATTTCAAGGAACACTGTCCTTAATTATAAACACAACTACAGACTCCCTGTGCTGTGAACGACTTTCCACAGCGGAAGCTTCATCTTGGTTTTCTGCTGTGACACGTCGTTCATGCCTGCAGTGAGATTTCTCAACACTGACACCCTCGAATCTATGCTTTTTAACAGAGTACCTGCTCGGAGACATTTAAGCAACGATAGGGAAACAGCTCAAATTAATCAGTTGTGACTGATTTAAATGGAGCCTAATTGCTTGGATGGCTGGCGCTGATTTGGCGCCAAGCCCCGAGCGGGGCCAGGTGCACGCCGCCCTCCGAGAGCTCGGCGTCCGCGGTCACCTGGAGCCCGGGAGCCGCTCTGTTCTGTGGGGTCCGTGCTTGGCTTTCCTATTTTGGGAGAAAATAAATCAGAGTGTTCTTCCTGGCAGGTGATGATATTCCCAAATTTCCTTCTCAATATGAAGAAAGAAAAGGCTCGTTAAGTCAAACCCACTGGGGACGGAGTTTCTTTTGTCATTCTTTTCTTCTGGAGAGCACCTCGCGCTCTGACAGAAAATTGCTCATTAATCCCCGTGGAATGATGCAGTCACTCAAGTGGACTCGAGCTATAAAAAATTTCTAAAGACCCCGGCTGCCATTAATTGCTCACTGTGGCTTCTATTAGCCCGAGTCCCTGCTGACCGTGAGCTCCGGTCTGTGTTTGCTCTGCGGCCACATCGGGAACAACGCCCGGCGCTCCCCAGCCCGGGAGGCCGAGGCAGGGTGTCCAGGGCACGTGGCGGCCGCGACCTGGACGCAGGTTTATCCTCCGCGGGGGTCCGAGGGAGGGCGTCGGGCTGGCAATGTCGGGTCGGCACAAAGGCCGTTTGGGGCCCAGGATGCACATTCCGCCGTGTGAAGCCCTGGACGGCGGGCGGGCAGGTGGCGACGCGGGGCACGTGGATGCGCCTGCGAGCGAGGACAGCGAGATGACCCCAAGAGTGGGCCGAGGCGCAGGCAGGCGTCCCGTCCCCCGCTGGCCGTGGCTCGCACGCGCTCTCACGGGCGTGGGGAGGGGAGGAAGGGCGAGGTGCCCTGTTTCTGGGGACACACGTCCAGTTCCATGAAATGGGGCCAGTCTCAGCCATCAAAATGTGAACAATTTCCTTAGCACCTGCTGTTTGGAAAAGCAGAACAATTCCTAGCTCTGGCTCTGGTGGGACGGTGTTTGCAGCACGGGGGACGTCGTGCATCGGGGGACGATGGCGAACGTCGGGCTCTCTCACACGACCCTGGATGCGTGGCTCTCCCTTCCAGACCCAGCCACCTTCTCTGTAAGACAACAAGTCGACCTCGGGGGATCGCTGGGAACGTGAAGGCACAGAGTCCCCGGGATGGCGTTTCCTAAGTCGGAGTGTCACCGGGTGTCATCCAGGCCTCAGGCCCCGACGTGGCTCGGACACCAAACGGCATAGGTGTGCGAGGCCGCCCCAACGTCTGGGCTTCTGTCTTTTCACACTGTGTGTGAAAATGATGCATGCACAGCAGGAAACGTCAGCTAGTGCTCATAGCCCTGGTCCCCACGTCCCTCCCGGCTCCGCTGCGGGCAGAACCTTCTTCCAGCCCCGTCCCGAACCGGGCGCTGGGCCGCCGCGTTACCCCGCCAGATGTACACGTGGCATCTGAACTTCTCTTGCGCGAGGGCTTCGCTCTGGTTTACCACCCTCCCCAGCGCCCTTCCTTCCCACAGTATCGAGTCACTAATTTTAGTGAACTCAGTAATCAGTGTTTGCATCACGAAACTGTGTAAATATTGTTCTTTCTAGAACCAAGATGTGCGCGACGATCAACATCCTGGTTTCTTCCCTGTACTTCCGTGCTTGTGGTTTTGGGTACTTGTAATTTTTCAAACGAAGGTCCTTATTTTCTCCAGGTGACTGATGGTACAATTCGTCGTATTATTTAGCTGTGTAAACATGGAGAGTAGTCCTCACAGCTCTGTCTTCTGTCAGGGGTTTTGTTCTTCCTTGGTTTCACGACTGTAGCACGGCCTTCTTGTCCGGTTTTCTGAGCACACGCCCCTTCCTCCTCCCCAGACGAGCCTGATTCCCACTGACTGCTGTCTTGGTGACTTCTGTCCTTGGGGATATTCGCTGTCATCCCGAGACTTCTCCGCGCTGCCCGCCCCGATCTATCTCCTGGAGCTCCTTCTGGATCTGCAGCTTTCTCGTAGTGCATCGGACTTTCCAGCAGCGTCCAGAGAAACGGTACCTCGGAGGGCAGCCTCCTGCCTTCTTCTGTGCCTCCAGCCGTCTGTGGCCGCTCGCACACACGTCGTGAACTTGGGTCAGTGGAGAATTCCTTCAGAATTTCTAATTAAGCATCTGCTCTGAAAAAGCATGATCTCATTTTGAATTTTTAATCCAGATTTGTTGTTAAGAAAAGTCCCATCTTATTCTGATTCTCATTCTTCTGGGAATGACGGCACTCCCTCCACCTCCTGTATTTTCTCTAAAGTTCTTTAAAACTGTGTTCTTGGCCTCTGTTGTTCTGATATTAATTTTTAGTTAATTAATTTAATTAATTTCATCAGACTTTCCAAACCGTGTGCTGGGCGTTCGGCAGGCCCGTTCTATCTCGTGATTTATGTTTTTTAAATATGAGGACTTTGCTTGGATTAATTTCTCCATGGTAACTTCCACTTGATTTCTCTCCCTCTGCTTTTGGAGGTCTTCTGTCGGTCAGATGTTAGCCGTCCTGCGTTCATTGTTTACATCTCTAGTGTATCCTCGCAGAATTCCATTACTTTTTGTCTTTTTGTCCCACTTCCAGAGAGATTTCCTCAATTTTATCTTTCAACAATTTATAAATTTTAATATTTTGCTATCAGTTTTAACTCCTAAGATTTTTTCCTTTTCTCAAGTGTCCCTGATCTTGTTGTAGGTGGGAAATGTTGCGTCATGACACTGAAGATGTTAATTAAGATCTTTTTGAGGTCTTCCCCTTTCTCCACATTACATGTCCGTCCTTATGCTTCTTATTTTTCTCTGTCTTTCCTACTAGAGATCTCGGCAGAGTCCGATATGCCGTGTCTTCATCTACCAGGCTCCCCATCCATTGTCTCTGTGTCTGTCCTGTCTGTGTCTGCCCGTGTGTCCACCTGCTCACCTTCCCACGAACACAGCAGGAGCTCTACGTGTGAAGGGGGTCATTGCATCACGAGAGACTGGACGTCGGTGGCTGGTAAATCCATGATTGGAATTGAGTAACTGAGACCACTCAGTATCAATAGGTGGGGATTTTCTTTTCTCCTGAGCCCGTTGATCTTCTCGCAGGGGGAACGTTATCTACCTGGGGTAAGGTGAGGGCGGTCCAGGTGTCTAGCTCTTCCCTCTGAGACCGTCCTTCCTGCCATGTCAGCCCCACCCCCTGCACCCCTGCACCCCTGCACCTGCTATGCCCACCTCCGGCGGCGCCCTCCCGTCCAGATTGGCCGGGAAGGAGGACCCAGGCTCCCCTGCGCGGATGAGGTCGTGGGGTTTGCATTTCCAGACCAGCTGTCACACAGCTTCGTTGTGTTGAGTGTTGAGTGTGGAGCCTCTCTCCGTATCTGTCAGAGAGCAGGTCTCCTCGTACGGTGTCCTTCTCAGCGAGGCTGTGTCCCCGGCGCGCAGCCACTCTTCTCCCTGCGGCCTGCCTGTCACACGTCACTTCAAATTGCTTGTCTGCTCATCCTCCCCTTTCCCATTTGCCTCTGGGGATTTATACCACTCTATCTACTTTAACTTTTTGGAGGTGAGGTCACAGGAGGGAGAAGATAGAAATTTATGTTCTCAGACCTTTAAATTTAACAGAAGCCCAAAGACTTCTTTCTGCAGAGAGGCTGTTGAATGATGGGTTTCAGTTGAAAGAGCCTCAGAAAATTGAGGACAGAGCACCTTCGGGTATGAGGTTTGGAGACTTAAACTTTTATCTCTGACAGAAAATGAAATCCCACCCGTGATCGGATATGAGCGCATTCGCATTGGCCCACAGCTTCAAGCAAGGAGAAACCAGCTCACCCCCCAAAAGAGAAAAGAGCAAGGCGGAGAGCTGGAATGTTTTCTCAAAGGGGTTGAGTTAGCCCGCACGACGGACACCATACTTCTCGATCATTCTGGTTCCTGCTGCCGTCAGGGGCGGCGCGTCTTCTCGACGGCGGCGGGAAGGTGGGCATGAACAGAGCTGGGGCAATCACAGTGGCAATCAGACTTAAAAAGCTGGATTTCTAGAGGATCAATGTGGGTCAGGCTGCAGAGTTCACACTGGCAGCCGTCGCTGGGGCTGCTGGCGAGAAGTGAAGGTGTCTACACTGGTGAATAAATGGGGATGTCTCTGGGGTTCCTGTGCATTCTTGCACACAATGATGGTGAAGGGGTCCCCCTCTCTCTCTCATTTTGCCACAGAAGGGTCCGAGGATTGGGTGTTTTTGGAGTCACAGGGAAGAATGTGAGGGCATGGAGAGGGGAAGGCTACGCGGTCTGCGTCTGAAGTCGGGGAGAGAGCTTGCAGTTGGCGTGAGGGTCGCCCACGTGAACCTTGACCAGTATGCCTTTGAAGAAACAGTGATGGGCTTGGGCAAGGGCAAGGCCCCAAGTCACCCCCTCCGGAGCATCAAATTATTGAGTCCCATTACCTGAGTCCTTGTTCAGCTGTTTTGGTGCAGACTGGGTTGTTGAGCCGAAGTCACAGTCTGCAGGCTGGGGTAAAGGGAGCCGAAGTCACCGTAGGATCGCACTGTCTGGGCGTCCGTCCCCATCTCCCTGATAGCCCGGATTCCGCCTCTGACACCGTGTGGGCTCCCGGTCCCAGCCACGAGCGGAGGAAGGCTGTGCTCGCCTGCAGGGGCTCAGGTGACTGGTTACAGCTGAACGCGTCACTGCCCTTGAGGCCAGAGAGCGGCCCTGCCGCCCTCACCTGGAAGGAAGGTGCTCATGTTCGGAGGAGAGAGCGCAGCCTGGCCCCGTACCTGGAGTTTGGCGCAGTCTGGCTCAGGCTCCCCCCCTTCGATGGAAGGGCTCGGCCAGGTGCTGGCAGGTGTGAAGGTGTGGGAGGAAGGACGGCGCGAGGCAGTGCTGGGGGCACGGGGTTCGGAAGACGACGGGGTCTCTGTCTCCCCTGCGCCTTCGTGCTGGGCGGACGGCCACACGCGAGCTCAGCAGGCCGACTGAGGAGCAGGAACGTGGGTGCTGCTCTGTCCCCCTCGCTCCCCACCCCGTATTTAATCAGTAAATGAAAATACAGGTGGATCTGGCGGGGGCATGTCTCTCATCTCAAATAAATTTGATCGTAAAAAAAAAAAAGAAAGAGGGAATCTAGGGCAACCAGTGATGTTTTGTTTGTTTTTTAGAAAAGGAAACCGAGGCCTGTTCATGTACCCGTGAAATGGGCCAGCCCTGCTCCCCTGTGGGGCCTCCTGCCGCCCGCTTCCTGCCGGCCCCGCGGAGTCTCGGTTCTCAGGGGCTGTGCTTCCGTGGCCCAGCCGCCCCTGCATGTGTGGTTCTCCGTGCCTAGAATGTTCTTTCCCCGCCCTCCTTCCCCACCCCCGCCCCCATCCTGAGCTCACCTTACTCATCTTCGGGTCTGTGCCTGCCGCTCGCCCACCCCCCAGCCTCCTCGCCTGCTCTGGGCTGCACCAGCCCGGGGGCCTCCCGTGAAGCCGGCCGGCCCTGAGGAGGGGGCACCGGGACCTTGCCCAGAGCTGCGGCCGGGCGTGCTGGCACACGCGCGCTGACCGTGGCCCACGCCGCCATGGCGGTACCCCAGGCCACACAGGACGGTCCCCTGCGAACATGCGTTGTTTTGATTGTAACTGTCTGTGTCTTAATGATCACTTTTTTTTTATTTTTTAATTTTTTTGACAGAGAGAGATTACAAGTAGGCAGAGATGCAGGCAGAGAGAGAGGAGGAAGCAGGCTCCCTGCCGAGCAGAGAGCAGATGCGGGCCTCGATCCCAGGACCCTGAGATCATGACCTGAGCCGAAGGCAGAGGCTTTAACCCACTGAGCCACCCAGGCGCCCAGTGATCACTTTTGATTTTGAGGGATGATTCTTATTTGTAGCAAAATGTGTTGGGTCATTTGTGACTTTGTAAACTTAAATAGGTTTTAATTTTTTTTTTCTCTATAGTATAAAGCATTTGTTTTTTGTGTTTTTTTTTGTTTTGTTTTTCATTAATGGGTTCTCATTTGTGATGAAAATTTCCGTTTCAAGGACTTTGCCATGGGAGGCTGAAAAATTAGGAGACGTCTGGAGTTAGGTCCTCGTTTCTCACATGGAAATGTTGGCTGTGATATTTAAACTTGGTCTGTCTTTGTCTCTCTCCCTGGAAGTGCTTTCCCTGTCTTCTCATGGCACAGCTCACAGGGTGCCACACCGTCCAACAGCCGTGGGCGTGGGGCGCTTACAGAGAGCACAGAGTACTCATTTTGTGACTCGGTGATTAATGTGTTATGGTTATTGTGTTTTAAGTGCGCACATTAATGAAAATCAGAACACATTTGATTGGATTGCAAAGACTATGACCGTGTGAGAACACGGCTTGATAGAATCCAGGCGAGTCTGCCAGAGACCATGTTTCAGAGGGAAAGCGGGCGGCTTCTCGGGACACCCCGGGCCCGCGCTGGCCGATCTGGGGGTGTGAGTCACTGCTGGGAGCCTTCGGTGACAGCGCCGGGAAAGCTGCTGTGTGTGCGTGTGCGCGTGTTTTGTGAAGGAGTCTGACAGCCTGTGTTTACCCATTGGATGTATATGCACATCTTCCTAAGCATTCATTTAGCTGACAGTCTGGGAAATGTCAGCGTTCTAATTAACTCCAGCCAGAGAAGGTTGTGCTGTAGTTTGAAATCCCTTTGATTGATGCAGCTGCAATTAGAGCCGGGCTCGGGCTCTGCACACCGGCGCGGGAGAGGGTTGGGCGAGGAGGTGGCGGGCGCCGCGGAGCTCTGGGCAGAGCCGGCCCCTCTTCCAGCCGCAGGGGCCCGTCCCAGGCCGTCGTCACGCGGCCCCGGACGAAGGTCGGCGCCGAAGGGTCTCACCCCACCTTCCCGCTGGCCCAGCCCAGAGCAGGCGTCTCTTTGTTAGAGTGAGGGTCCCCATAACCCTGTGAGCGTGCGGCTATTGCCCTCGGAAGGGGTTTGGAGGGTTTGAAGGCTGTCACGCTGACTCCCAACCCATCTGCTCTCCTGCTTAGGAAATGTATTGATGGGAGCATCCGGATTTATATTTACCTTAAAAATAAACTGGTAAACGCTGGGTCTGCAATCACGTGATTCCAACGACAGGACTAAGGTGCAATCCAGATCGTTGGGTACTTTCTACAGATGCTGCTACACCGGGATAGCAAGTCTCCCCGTGAGCACTGAAGCTGGGCTTCATCATCCGTTGGGCGCCTGGGAGCTGGCGCTGCCGGGGGCTGGCACTGCCCGGGGTGTCGTGCAGGCGCGGCTCAGGAAGCCGGGCGCCGGGCACAGGGCCTCGGTGCTGTGGGGAGTCTAGGTAGGATTTGCCAGCGAGGAGGAGGAGATCCTGTCGGGAGGAGCCACGAGCTGGTTCCTGACGTGTGGGAATACTTTCGGTGTGGGAGGAATGGAGACAAGGGGCTTCCAGGCTGAGCAGGCCGTGGCGGCCGGCTCGGGGGGCGCAGCCCGGCAGTGTGCGGAGGGCTGGGCTTGAGCAGGTGCCGCGGGGGGGGGGG
>LNAC01000402.1:963989-1052478 GCA_002007465.1 Ailurus styani | reverse complement strand
ATTAAAAAAAAAAAAAAGGGGGGGGAGAGAGAGGCGCGGGGGGGGGGGGGGGGTCACCGCACGGGCCTGGAGCGTGTGTTCGGTTTGCGGTGGTGCTAGGGGACCCTGCCGGTGCTCGGGGCGGGGGGAGGCCAGACACTTGTTCGTGTTTGGGGCCGACAGTCTCGTCCCCGTGGCAGAGCCCAAGAGACCAGAGGCAAGAGAACCGGTCAGGACACCACAGCAGGTGTCCTCACGAGAGGTCAGGAGGGTGGGGATGAGGGCGTTGGTCCTGTGGTCCTCGGTCAGGGTGAGAGGAGCTGGCCAGTGAGGCGGAAACGGAGGCAGGAGGGGGTTCTCGGACTCGTCCTGCCTGCAAGCTCCTCAACTCGAGGAAAGACGCAGACGCCTGGAGCGCCGGGCCTCACGAAGCAGGCTTCCAGCCCAGGCCAAGGGGGCCTGGAGGAGGAAGGCGATGGGGAGCAGAGCTGGCTGTGGGAGCAGGGAGCAGGGGGCTTCTCCCGACACCCTTCTCAGGTCTGGACCAGCTCCGGGCTGTCCTCCGCGGGACCTGCTGACGCGCACCGGGGAGAGAGGCTTGTTCGTGAGGTGGTGTAGCTGACTTTGCGGGTCAGCCCGAGGGGCCCCCGGATATCTGGTTGCAGGGTCTGCGCATTTGGGGGTATGGACCGAGGAAGGCAGACGGCCGTCCTTGATGGCGGTGGGCCTCACCCAACCTGTTGAGGGCCCGAAGAGAACAGGAGGGAGGAGGGTGCAGTTTGTCCTTCTGTGGACGCCGGCTTCTCCTGTCCCCGGCTCGGCTCGGACGGGAGCCTCACCACTGATGCTCGGGGGGCTCCGGCTGCTGACGGGAGGTCGTGGCTTCCTCAGCGTCCGTAGTCACACGAGCCTCTTCCTCGAGGTGGTTCTCCCCCGAGGGGCTTTGTGTGGCTGCGTCTCTCTGGAGAACCCAGACCGAAACACAAGTGTTAATTTCCTATTTAAAAATGTTAATGACTTTACTGTTTTTATATAAATAATAATACACATTAGAAAAACAATCAAGTCGCATAGAGGAGAACAGAAATGAGAGCCAAAAACATTGCTTAATATCCTAAAATATTCTAAGGCTAAGAAAAATATTATGAAACATTCAATAAGAGATTGGAATTATTGTATTTTTAACTCCACACTCTAATTTTAGACGTTAGCAACTTCTGGCAACGAGCAACGAGAGAGTCAGCACTCCCGCCGTTCTTGCCAAATGCCCTCCTCTTCCCTCCAGGGTCTGTGTCTGTGATGTTGACTGTTGTCACCTTGCTGGGGTTTCTACCGTGTGCAGAACGTCATCGCTGCTCAACATCCCATTAGCGGGTGCGACAAGGTCAACAACAGCAGCACCGTCTTCCATGAGTATCTCCAGGATTGAGCAGAAGTAGCGCCCTCTTCCTCTTCGGGCAGATGTTTTTGTTTGCAGTTTGTAGTTGGAACTGGAAGGGAGTTGGTGCTTGCACTGGAGTCCCAGGGGCAGGGCATGCCCACCAACTCATGAACTCCTTGCAGCTGTGACTGAGGAATACAGGTCTCCCGTGCACGCACTCCTCTGCGACCCTCTCCTGAGTGTCCCGTGTGGCACCCTTAGGTTGCTCCGTGAGATCACGCACTTTTCCATCCCACGCCAACTGTCTCCTGGAGTGCAGGCTGGCCATGGTAAGCACATCCACGTGTGTCTTTTGAAGACTTTATAGCTATTTGGCGAGAGATAACATAAGCAAATGATGACTTTGGCCATAATCACCTAGTAATGAAACTGCTATTTTTACTAGACATCATTGAAGGTCATAATGGAATTTTGTTTTTGTAACAAAAATACCTAAATGTGTGATACAACACTTGTTAAGGACATAAGATGATTTCAGCAGATTATTTCTAACTCCCGTAACCATCTTGCTCAGGTTAGGAAAGTGTCAACGGCAAGCAATGCCCCGGTAGCAGTGGCAGAGAAATGAGGGGTTTTTCTGATGCAGCAGGAAGTTGGAGGTGGGTACCGTGTGGCTGTGCCCTGCCCTCCTGGATCCAGGATTTTCCTAGCTTCATTTTCATGCTCACCACCTCATGGTCTCAGTGTGGCTGCTGTGGTTCCAGACATCAGTAACATCGTAGCTTTTTATTGAGATCCAGAGGCTCAGACAAGAAGTATGAGGCTCAGAGAGGAATCAACTTTGCCCAAGTCATAGGCTAGAAAGTCACAGAGCTCAACACTAATGTCTCGTCATGTTTCAAACCCTGTTCCCTCTGCTCCACCTCCCAGACTCCGAGCAACATGTGTGGGCACTGGGCTTCCCTTCCAGCCAGGGAGCACACTGCGGAAGTGCAGCTGTGGTCCCAGGGGCAGGGGGCTCTGGGGGATGCTGAGGAGGGGATTTGGGTCCATCCGCACAGGCACACGTGTTCCCTCCCAGGCCATCTCCCCGACCTCCGCACGTGGGTATGTAGTAGCGGATGAGATGACAGGGAAACAAGAGTCTTCTAATTCTGAGATTTGCTCAGAGAGAACGAGCAGCCACGGGGTGGGATGTGGTGGAGTCAGATGAGGTGACCGGCTGGGCCATGCATGTCGGGGAGCTCTGGGCTCACTGAGTGCAGGACCACCAATCTAGGGAGGAGGGTGTGTTTCTCGGGGGAGAATAAGAGCTGTGTGTCCTGACGCTCACCCATGCTCCGAGCCAGGCCGGGCCTGCCGGGGAAGGCGGGCGAGGTCATGGCAAACGTCCCCTCTTTCCCGGGCAGCCCGTCTGCAGAAGCAGCGCCCCTCCGGGCGTCCGTGCCTGTGTCCCAGGGGGCATGAGTCGGGGTTCTCCAGAGAGAGACAGTAGGATGTCTGTACCTGTGTACACCCTTCACCCTAACACGGACATTCGTCTACAAAGAGCTGGCTCACGGGATTAGAGAGGCTGGTAAATTCCACCGTGTATCATCTGCGAGCTGGAGACTCGGGCGCCGATGGTGTGAATCCTAATCCAGAGTCAGAGAAGCCTAGTAACTCAGCTCAAGCCGTCCGAGAGAGAGAGGGAAAGAAGCCAGCCCCTTCCCTCTTTTTGTCCTGGTCACGCCGTCCACATGCCGGGTGGGCTGCTGCCGTGTTCGCGTGGGCGGGCCCGCCTCCCTCCGTCCCCAGCGTCACTCGTGTCTTCCAGAAACCCCGCACAGCACGCCCCCGGCCACTGCCAGCCCACCCGCCTACCGGGGCGCCCTGTGCTTCAGTCAAGTGGGCGAAACGTTCGCCGTCGCACACGGCCCAGCGCCGGTGGGTTATTTTCAGCCCTGACAAGCCAATCATCATTCCCATTATAGCACATTCGCACGCAGTTTTCCCATTCTTTTAAAAAATGGATGCCAATAACACTTAAAACTCCTTTAAAGTCACTCTAGCTTTGAAAGTTTCCCCTGCATGGGTTCCCAGAGCAGCAATCTTCTCGTGCACATTCTGTCTACTTCGGAGGGATGGGAAGCAAGCCGAGAAGGCGGTGTGGGCTCAGCCAGCGTTTGGGGGCTGTGGGACGGCGACAGCGACCCACACGGACGTGGCTCGTGGGATTTTCTGGAGAAGGCCCCCCCATCCAAGCCTGCCACGAGGCTC
The DNA here is from genome assembly GCA_002007465.1 of Ailurus styani. Taxonomy (NCBI): domain Eukaryota; kingdom Metazoa; phylum Chordata; class Mammalia; order Carnivora; family Ailuridae; genus Ailurus; species Ailurus styani. The sequence continues at coordinate 1,048,859 of LNAC01000402.1, read as the reverse complement.
GGGTGGACTGCTGCCTCAAGGAAAGTACCGCGCCAGGGTTCGAACTGTCAGACACGGAGACCTTTCCTTTTGTAGGGTAACCGATTTACAACCAAATGTTGGGTCCACTAAAAAAAAAAATCCTATGTGGTTTAAAGAACCGCGTCCCTGTGTTGGATGCAGCTTGAGGGCCCCGACTAGAGCCTGCTGCTCTCGTCAGGAAGAATGGATGGAACGCGGTCACTGGACCGTTGCTTTCACGTAGTCTCGGAATTGTTTTTACGCCTTGGACAAGACTCTCGCTTTTGACAGATGTTAGGTGAAGCTGCGTAGTGCATTGGATCGAGGTCTTTAGATCCCGCCCTGTCCCCGGGCACCAAAACCTCAGCGTGTCTGGACCCCGACGCCCGTTTCTCCTCCCCGACTCCCCATCTCTGTGTTTCCTCCCTGAAGAAGCACCCGAATGTCCCCTCAGCCGCCCAGGCCTCCTGAACCCCAAGCCATCCTTAATTGGAATATTATCTTCTGCTGCTCCCAAAATACAAACACACGCCTTATTAATTCCAGATGCTCATTATCTCCCGAGTCCATCCATTTCCGCCTACCCCAGTGACACGACATCGGGGGCGGCTTGGCTGCGGGGTCTTGGTGTCGCCTTCCGTCCATCCACCGTGCCTCTGCCAGAGCCGGCTTTCCGACTGGAGTGCTTGACCCAACGCCCTCACGGCTTGGACTACAGGGTTCTTCTCCAGGCCACGCTGTTTCCTTAGCGGCTGACACAGCTGCCCGCCAGGCCGGGGCCCGCAGTGCGCCTGATGTGCCGCCGTGTGCGGTGGGCAGCTGGCTGTGTGGAGGGGACGGTTATTTGCTCGATCTCACGTATTCTGTACAGAAAAAATACCACCCACCTCTGGACCATTGATTTAATTATTGATGCAAGACTTTGATGGCATTTAGGGTTAGATCAGAGAATATTTTGGATTTCTTATTCTGAACAATTTTTAAATATGCACTCGGGTCTAGCTTGTTGGCTAAGTGTCCAGCCCTTCAAAAATAAGTCTTGCCACTATGCACAGTTAGGGTAAGAGGTAAAGCAATATTTATTCATGGTCTAATCTATACTTCGATCATATGCGTGACCGCATGAAAATCTAGATGTATCCTTTGTACAAAATCTGTACTCCTTAATAAACACATACGAATCAGACTTTTTTTTAAATTTGGAAATGCATAACTTGTTACTGGAATATTTTTATAATGAAATTCCTTATCATGAGAACAATGCATCCTTCATCTCTTTATTGGGGGATAATCCATGTATCGGATTTCCTGAAAGAGGCGTGAAACGTGTATATTCTGTGCAGCCCAGATACGCTTGTGCTGCGGAAGAATTTGCAGTGGCTGCCCCACCGCGGAAAGTCTGTCTTCTTCCTCGAAGCCAAATTGTATGTGAAATGGAGAGACAAGCGTTTTATTGCTAATTCCAGTCCTCACTCATTGGCGAGCGCACTTCCTCATAATGGCCACCCTTAGTGCCGTGAAATGCCATCGAGAATGTGCAGCGAAGCCCTTAGAATTAACCACTCATACTAATTATAGGTTCCACTGGTGCACCCGTTTAACTCTGACCTGGGAAGGAAAGGCATAAATTCACATCCATGAGCGGGAGGACAGAGAGCCGCCGGCGCTGTGCCTCCTTTATTTATTTATTCTCCCCAGAGCTTTTTGGCTCTGCAAACACAATCTTGTCAGGATTATTTTCAGGTTATTTGTCTAGAGTCCAAAGGAAGGTGACTTTGTTTATTTTGTGGATTTACATGCCATTTCTACAAAATCATCTCTCTTTAAAAATGGATAAAATAGATTGTATTAAACCAAAAAGGAAATATTAGTTTTGGCTCCTTTTGTATTCAGGTAGATTAAGGCGAGCATTATTGGGAGAGGACCGGACCCTAGTAAAAGAAGTCCGTGTCATCAGAGTGAGTCCAGAGCTAAATGTGGAGGCCGCTGCGTCTTGTCCTCTTTTCCCCCGAGGGAGGGCAGAGCCGGCTGGCGGTCCTGGACAGAGGGGCCCCGTCCAAGGGCAGCTGCTGTCGGAAAGGCAGCGGGCCTCGGGGTCGGAAGGGTTAGGTCCTGGCCACGGGTCTGCCGGGTCCCTGACCCTGAACCTGGGGGGTGAGGTTCCCTTCTGAAGTCCTGAGTTCTCGGCTATGGAGTGGGGGCGATGAGGCACAGGGTGCTGGTGGGGGTCAGAGGGGATCAGGCGGGACGGTGTGAAGTGGCTCTGAAGCCAGAGAGTTCTGTAGGATTGTCAGGGATTCAGTTATTGTTAGTACGTTCTATTTGTAAAGACAGACCCAAGACAGTGCAGCGTCCTCACGTAGCCCCCTTTGTGAGCCCGAGACGCGTTTTCCAGTACTGAGCATCTCACGACTTGTGAGTCTTGCAGAATCTGGTGGTGTAGACGATGTTTATACAGAAGTCAGAACTGAAAAATAGCACAGGGATGGTTCTCTTTCAGAACTCATTGTTCTGTGTTTTTCCATCTCTAAATTACATCTTTGAAACTTTTATAATACAATGTGACTGCTTGGAGCCATGGGCTACCATCATTTTAAACACAGCAGGCAACTAGAGATGTAAATTCATTGTTTCTTGTGTGATAGCCAGTAACCTGGAGGCCCAGAGAGGCTAAGTGACTTGTCCAAGGATACACAGCAAGTAGGTGATGTAAGCGACTCTTTGAATGTCTGTTAGACAAAGCTTCTTGATTTCAGGAACTAGACGTCAACTCTAAGCAACATCATTAGATCCCTGCGGCGATGGGACTGGGAGGTTAATACCGCATAGAATAAATCCCAATAGCCCTTCTCTCCAGGAGCAAAGTGCCGGGAAGGGACATGCAATCTGTGAACCAGGTCACGGCTGGAAACCCGGCTGCCGGGGGGCGGGGGCAGGTGTCGAGTAATGCCCAGTTCTATTTGTATACAGTTATCACACAATTCTGTAATTCTGCACATTTACACAATCACATTATTAATATATATTAACTGGGCATTAATATATTAAACATAAGAATAGCATCCAAAGGGAAGGAAGACTGGATGTTGGAAAGCAAAAAACCCAAAGAGGAAAAGCAAGTGTCCATCTGAGTTCACCTTCTTAGTTCCCACCTCATGCTTTGCACAACCACACGCCCGCCTGTCCTCACCTGTTGTGGCATCAGCTCCGTGTGCGTGCTCTGGGGACGTCTCTTCTCCTAATTCAGATTTAATGCCCCATCATCTCTCCAGTTCAGGAAAAATTATAAAGTTAACCACAACAAACGCATCTCATGCAAAAGGAGAAAGGAAGTTGTGCACGAGGCCGGGACCTCATCACTCACGATAAATCTCTGTCTCAAGGCCTTTGACCACCTTATTCTTAAGTTGTCTGTTTACCCCAAGCCGTGTCTGAGACTTCACTTTCTTTTTTGGGCGGGGACCACCGTGAAGCTCCTGCTTGGACTAACCACTGAGCCAACAGGGAGGGCCGCCAAGCTCTGAACAAGTCACCCGAACCCGCAGCCCCTGCCGGCCAAGCTCAGAGCGATGAGCTCCACCACGAACCCGTGTGCTGGCCCTTCCCGTAGCACCGTCTGTGTGCAAGTGCACAGATACGGCCAAGCTTAATGGACACATTTTTTCAGTTCTATTTCAGTGTTAGAACCTCTGCTCCTGGGGGTGAGCCTGTGTGAGGGTCCCAGTGATATGTGGGGGATGCACGCTCGTCACAGATCTAACGCTCCAACAGGTGTGTGCACGTGTTGTGTGTGTGCGGTTTGGCGGGGGAGGTAGCTGACGGCCCAGAAGTCCGATGCCCAGTTTAGGGATTAACTGAGATATTCATTGTCACTGGTTTTTGCTAGTCTGTAGCGTTATGTTTGAAACCCCAGGAGAGAGTCAGAATGTTACGTTGGAAGCAGCGCACAAAACCCAACAGATTCAGACCGTGCAGCCCAGAGGCTCACCTTTTATGCCTCAACAGCAGTTTCCCGGTAAAAACAAAGCGATGGTTGTCCTCGAAACCAGCTTTCCCAGTGGAACATGGTACGAGACTGAACTATTCTGCAAGGAGGTAGAAACAGAATTTGAAGAATTGCCCCTTCTCAGTCCCACTGAGACAGCGCACACATTGAGCTGATCTGTGTACACACTCGAGTGTCTTCTGCACACTCCGAGCCCCTCGCGGCCACCAGGAACCTGCTCCCTTCTCTGCCATCACTAGCACACAGTAGGGCTCAGTGAACGCAATACCGAACACCCATTGGGAAAACGTGCTAATGAGGTTTGGCCCACTCGAAGTGTTTTCTAAGTCAAAGCCACAGTTTACAACATCAACAGAATTTCTCCAAAAAAAAAAAAAAAGGCAGATGTGTACTTTGGACAGGCCTCAGTCTCAAATCACATGGCCGTGCCAAGCACTTGGATCCGACTTCAAGTTAAATGGCAAGAGGAGATCATGGACCAGAGGTCTTGTTTTGCTGTGTCTGCAGGTGTGCTGGCCCCTTGTCATCTTTCCTGGCCTGGAACTACAAAGGGAAGTGAAATTCTCGTAAAAAACAGTGAAGCAAATTCTTCAAAGAGAAGGGCCTTGCACAGGACTCTCCGACGTGGCCTGGCGGCTGTGCAACGTACCCCGTAATTACCAGGAGGAACGACGTCTTTTCAGGACGGTCCTCTCTGAAGCTTATCGCAATCAGAGCGGGCCAACTTGAGCCAGATGGCTGGCCATCGTGATTTCAAGTAGACACAATCAGTGACTGGAGTGGCAATGTCCTCTTGGAGACAAGGAGCGGGAAACCAGCCACTCGTCCTACAGGGTTCCATTCCTGCCACACGTTAACACATAGGAAACTCATCTTCTTTCCCACTGGGGGGGCTGGGAGGCTTTGCTTACCGCTCTGTCATTCCTTTGTCCTGCATAAACCACCCACTTGCTGCCTGCACTGGCAGGAAAACAGCCAATGCACAGAGGTCAGAGGGCGGGCTAATCATCATTTTGTTCTGTCTGGTTACATTTGTACATTTTTCAAATTTCAGCTTTTGGATGATTTTCCTCTCCACTGAATAAAACGGTAATGGCCTTCAGCGGAGCTTGATGAATGAACACACATCTCTGCTCTTTCCTTCATTGTCAGAGCCATCGGAAATCTGCACGGCCAGAAATGGCGTGCTGCGAAGGATCCAGCAATCCCTTCCCAGGCACGTCTTTATTCGCAGGACTTGCCTGGCTCTTGGAGACCCTGGTCATCAGCCTCAAGAGCCCGGGGATCTCTGACCAGCTCTGCAGATGGTTCTCAGCGCTGTCCTGGGAGGGTCTTACTCCACTTCTGAATCTCTTTTGTCATTGTGTGTCTAGCTGTCCACACAGGGCAATCAGTGGGAGTGTCCCGAGAGGCTGGGTGGGAGCAGAGGCTCACGTGTTCCCCAAAACCCCTCTCCAGACACACTGTACGTGGCGCGAGATCGGATGGTTCATGAGTGGATTTGGCTTTGGTGGCTTTTCATGTTTATTTTCCTCCATGAAAGTTCAAATGAAGATATTAAAGTTTGATGTCACAGCTATTAATCACGGGGGGACCTTTAAATGTTACTTATTAGAGAGAGAGTTTTTTTTTTAACTTCTAAAAGAATCGATACAAATTTAAAAAAACATTTTATCATGAAAAATTCAAACATGCACAAAAGTAACCCACATACCCAAACCAAGACTTAACAGTTACTTACATTGTGAAGATCGTGTTTCATTTTTTGGATGAAAGGGGATATTTTTGAAGGAGGTACTTATTTTCCCCCCAGTGATAATTAGGTTCCCTTTTCCAAAATATTTACGTATTAAAGTTTTTTTTTTAAAAAAAACAACATGCATAGAGTAAATCGCACAAATTTTGGATGTGTGGCCCAGTGAATGTTTTTACAAAGTGATCACACGCGGGTTGCTTAGCCCAAGTCAAGCTCTAAAACATTGTCAGCTGCCTAGGAGCCTCCTGCTGCTCCTCCTGGTCAGCACTTCTCGCCACGAAAGGTATTCGCTGTTCCGATTTCGATCGTCATTGTCCCACCCGTCTTTAAATTATGTGAATGCCGTTTTGCAGTGTAGAGTCTTTACATCTCTCTTTCACTCAGAAATCATTGTAGGAGCTTCCCGCACACGTTGTATGTAGCCATGACTTGCTCTTGTCACTGCTACGAAGTATTCCACTATTGGAAACACTGCAATTTCCTTATTCTACCAGTGATGGACTTTTCATTTCTTGGATATTAAAAATTATGCTGCTGTTAAAGTCAGGAATGTATCTGTTAGTTCACCTGTGTGCCTGTCGTATTGGATCTGTATCTGGGGAGGAAGTGACGTCTTGCAGGGGACATGTGCATTCTGCTTCGGTAGATACTGCAAAGGAATTTTACAAAGTGGCTGTACCAATTTATGCTTTCCACCCGCAGCTCAACCACCAAGCTTTCTGTCTGTAAGGATTTGTCTATTCTGTATGCTGCGTGTCAGTAGAATCATACAGTACAGGGACCTTGTTTGCTTCTGGCTTCTTTCACTTCATGTAAAGTTTTCAAGGTTCATCCATGTTGTGGCATATGTCGGTGCTCCATCTTTTTCACATCTGAATAATATTCCACTGAATGTGTGCATAATGAATGTATATATATATATATATATATATATATATACATGCCCCATAATTTGTTTATCCATTCAATTGCTGGACATTTGAATTGTTTCTGCTGTTTGGTTATTGTGCTATGCCGCTATGAACACGTGTGTAAAAGTCTTCATGTGGACATGTTTTCATTCCTCTTAGGTATAGACCTAGGGATGGACTTACTGAGTCATATGGTAACTCCATATTTAACTTTTTGCGGAACTGACACACTGATTTCCACAGTGGCTGCACAGTTGTACATTCCCACCAGCAATGTGGGATCTACACATCCTCGCTAACCATTGTTATTTTGTGTTGTTGGGTTTATTTTTGTTTTTTTAAATGAAAGCCTTCCTAGTGGATATGAAGGGGTATGTCATTGTGGTTTCAATTTGCACTTCTTGACTAAGGATATGGAGCACCTTTTCATGTGCTATTGGCCATTTGCATATCTGCTATGGAGAAATGCCTATTCAAGACCTTTGCCTATTCTTCATTGAAGTTGTTCATTTTTGTTTTGTTGTGTAGTATGAGCCCTTTATATACTCTGAGCACAGAACATTGCCAGACACATGTCTCACATTCTGCGGGTTGTTGATTTATGCTGTGGTAGTGTCATTGACGCACAGAGTCCAACTACCAGTGTTTCTTCTGTTGTTTGTGGTGTCATATTGAAGGAACTGCTGCTTAATCTGAGGTCACAAAGATTTACACCCATGTGATGCCTGAATTTTCATTTCTCATGTTGGTAGTGCATGCCTGCTCTTCTCTGCACTAGGAATTTATCAGTCTTATCTGAATTTTTAAAGAATTAACTTTGCATGTTTCTCTAATACATTTTTCTATATTTTTATTACTCATTTCTACTTTCTTTTGGTATGATTTACAGTTCTTTTTTAAAAATTATTTCTTGGAATGGATATCCAGCTCGTTGATTTCCAATAACATTTCTTTTCTAATATATAAATGTATACCTTTAAATGTTCCTCTACTCACTATATCAGCTGTACATCAAAAGATTCGCTATGTTGTATTTTCATTACCATTTAGTTAAAAATGTATTCTTGCTTCCTTTTTAATTTTTTTCTCTCTCATTTGTTTAGAAATATGTTGTTTAATTTGTAAAAATCTGAAAAATTTAGTTATATTATTAAGTTCTTGCTTGATCCTACTGTGGTTAGAGGATATATTAAATCACTTAAAATGAATTTAGAATCGCTTTCAGCCTCATAATATAAACAAATTTTTAAGTATTTCATGTGAATTTGAAAAGTTAGGTCCATTTTGTTAATTGCATTTTTCACATTGTCTATATTGTTACTGATTTTTTTGTTTGTTCCTTTTGACTTTTTTTTTAAAGACTTTATTTATTTCACAGAGAGAGAGAGAGAGATCACAAGTAGGCAGAGAGGCAGGAGGAAGCAGGCTCCCTGCTGAGCAGGGAGCCCGATGCGGGCCTCGATCCCAGGACCCTGAGATCATGACCTGAGCTGAAGGCAGAGGCTTTAACCCACTGAGCCACCCAGGGACCCCCTTTTGACTTTTATTAAGAGAATGGTTTCAGTATTTCTATGTTTTTTCTTTTTAGCTCATGCTTTATATGTTTCGAAATTGTGTTATTAGGTACATACAAATTTAGGATCTAACCTTCCTATTAAAATATACTCTTTTTAAATCTTGAAATCTTTATTCCTAAAAATACACATGGTTTTAAAGACTACATTATCTTATGTAACTTGCACTGTGTCAGATTTTTTTTGGTTAGTGTTTTTAATGTATATATTTTTTTCAATTCTTTTACTTCAAGTATTTTGTATTTTTATATTGAAAACATGTCTCTTAAAATCAACATACACTTGGATTTTAAAATATAAGTTATTAAGCCTTTGTTTTTTAATTTACATTCTTTATACTTTCATTTAATATGATTACTTCTAATCTTGTATTTAAGTATAGAATCTTACTAATTTTTTTGTTTGTACATCTGTAGTTATATTTTTCTCCTATCTTAGTTTTTAAATAATTGTGTATATTTTTAACTTTACAGTTGCCCGTTAATTCATTAGTTATACATGCCATTATTAATCTTTTAGTGATTAGAGATTATGTACACCTTTGATTAATTTGCATTTAAGTTAAAATGTTACTTTTACTATTGAATGAATTATCAAAGACACTGCTGTAGTTTGACTTGTGCTTTTTATGCAAGTGTTGTCATATGTTTCAATTCTTCTAATAGTTCAAACCCTACAAGAATTTTTTAAAAGATTTGTTTATTTATTTGAGAGAAAGAGGGAGGAGGGACAGAGGGAGAGAATCCCTAAGCAGACTCCCTGCTGGGCGCAGAGTCCAATGTGGGGCTTGATCTCATGACCCTGAGATTATGACCTGATCTGAAACCAAGAGTCAGATGCTCAACCAACTGAGCCACCCAGACACCCAACCCTACAAGAATTTTTTTTTAAAGATTTTATTTATTCATTTGACACACAGAGAGAGATTACAAGTAGGCAGAGAGGCAGGCAGAGAGACAGGGAGAGGAGGAAGCAGGCTCCCTGCTGAGCAGAGAGCCCGATGTGGGCCTCGATCCCAGGACCCTGAGATCATGACCTGAGCCGAAACCAGAGGCTTTAACCCACTGAGCCACCCAGGCGCCAGGCCTACAAGAATTTTTGATCTTTGTGTTAATGATATTTCATATTTAATTAGAGTTAAACATATATTCACCCTTTCTAGTGTTTTCAACCCTCCCTGCATTTCTGTGTTTTTTTACTGGGATCATTTTCCTTCTGTTGAAAAATTCCTTTTAATTTCTTTACTTCTGTTAGTATTTTTCTATTCATAATGAATTTTAAGTTCTTGTTCGTCTAAAAAATACATTCATTTATTTCGTATTTAAGACGACTTGTGCTATGTATTTAATTCTAGTTTGGAAATTACTTTCTTTTAGCATTTTAAAACTGTCATTTTATTGTCTTCTGTCTTCTCTTGTTTATGTCGTATAGACATCTGTCACTCTTATTGCTGCTCCTTTGAGGGACAGATTTCTTTTGTTCCATTGACTGTTTTTAAGAGGTTTCTTTTCTTTCTTTCTTCCTTCCTTCCTTCCTTCCTTCCTTCCTTCCTTCCTTCCTTCCTTCCTTCCTTTCTTTCTTTCTTTCTTTCTTTCTTTCTTTCTTCTTTCAGCAGTTTACTGTGAACAGTAGTTTACTCTGTGAATAGCTGTGGAAGGTGGACTTCTTGAATGATTTTCCAGGGACTCTCACCTTCGTATAAGCCCCTCTTTGCCGCTCTAAGCTCTGGTTGCCTTTATTGATCTACGGTCCTTCCAATGCTTTAAAAAATCATTATCCAACTTTTGAAGTTGTTTTCCATGGGGTGATTCTTCTAATACCAGCTATGAGATCCCAGATAGTAGCAAGACCACATGCTCAGCCAAAACAATGTGAGTAGGTATTCTCTAAGTGAATTTCCATTGATCAAGGATGCATTGCCGAACAGTCTTCAAGTACTGCTTGAGAATGAACAAATGAGATCAGTTTGACCTGGAAGAAACACACTCATGGTTCATGTGAAGCATGTTCATGACTTTTGGTTGAAACACAGTCAAAGTTCAGTAAGTTTCTAAATAGACTGGAAGTGGAAATACCTCGAAACAACAAAAAGATGCCGATGAAAGCCAGCCCCGGGGCGCCTGGGTGGCTCAGTAGGTTGGGCAACTGCCTTCGGCTAAAGTCATGATCCCGGAGTCCCGGGATCGAGTCCCGCATCGGGCTCCCAGCTCCACGGGGAGTCTGCTTCTCCCTCTGACCTTCTCCTCTCTCATGCTCTCTCTCACTCTCTCTCTCTCAAAAAAAAAAAAAAAAGCCAGCCCCAGGGGAAGTGAACAACGTGCAGCTTCAGTCAGCACTGGAAACCCCCACCCCTTGACCCTGACTCATAAATATCATGCACAACCCACTGGCATTTTCTGCAACTTTGAGGCTCCATGTCCCCTTGGGAACAACCCAGCCTGGCTTAGTCCTCTCCCTTGTGCACAGGGATCCAATCTGGCTTTGGCAAGAATTCCACAGAGGAGGAATAGTTAAAACACAGGGGTTTTGTGGGGCCCATGAAAAGAGATCAGAATCCCAGTTTGTTCACGCATGTCCCATGTTGGGCAATTCACTCAAATTCTCAGTCTTGGTTTCCCAATTTGTGAGCTGAAGATTGCCATGACAGTGAGGCATGGTGTCACCGTCAGCAGCCTGGCACGTGGTAACCAATCAGCAAGGTGTGACTGTTGCTCCCTCTTCCTTTTAGCCTTACCTTTCGTGTTCAGGGGATTTCTGCATGTGGGCACTGCTCCATCACTTACATCCTTCCTCTCTCAGGCTTCAGTAACTTCTCTCTCAGTCCATGTGTCGTGCGAGTGTTGGGGGGAGTATTATCCTAGGAAGGGGTGGCAGTGGGATTTGTGCTGTGGAAACCTATGCCACAGACGTTCTAATGAGTCCAGCAGCCTCTTTTCCAAATGCAACCCAAGCAGCATTCATTACCCCTGCTGGCCAAGAGGGTCAGCCTGGCTCTGGAAGCAAAGGCAGGGATGATGATTTCTAGTGCAACAGAAGTGGTGGCAGAAGGATCATCCGTCTGTGGAGACCCTGCAGCAATGCAATTATGGGACCATTGCGGGGTGAGATTTCAGTGGCATATGGGGCGTATGGGGCAGGTCTGCTGGGGCCCCGTTTTGATGGGGTGATTATGGTGTGCAAATGCAGGGCAGAGATTCTGAGGCCTGGCTAAGCCAGATACAAGCCAGTGAAAGTCATTTTGTGCAAATGTCTGTCAGCCAAGGAGGGGCTGGAGGACCAGTGCGTGGGGATCCCGGGACTGGGGAGAGAAGCAGGCTGTTAGGAAATGAGTGAGGTTTCACTGGGATGGCTTGTCCCTCGCAGGAAGGAAGGGGGTTGGGAGAGAGTCAAGAACTTAATGAGTCCAAAGATAGCATCCCTGTGAAACATCTGAATCTTCAGATTCATCAAAGTGTAAGTGCTTACTATCATTCGTGAACAAGAAGGGGTGGTTTTTGTTTTGTTTTATTTTGATGAGAGATTGTGGTGCTGGGTGTCATAGAAAACCAGTGCGATTCCCCAGTTTACCATGCTGCCATCTGACTTAGATCTGACTCGATCATATAACATCAGAGACGTCACATGTGAGGAGACCCGGCATGTTTGGGCCCGTGGATTAAAGAGCTAAGGAGGAACCTGGGGGCCTGGGACAAAGGTCAAGCTGGAGAGAACCCATTTCCCCCTCAAAGTGACCCCTTCCTTTCTGGGGAGTGCACAAAGTGAGGGGATGGAGAAGGTGCAGAGGATGTCGTGGGCCTGGACTCTGGGAGAGGTGCTGATTGATGAAGCCTCAGGGAGTTTTCCCTGAACTCAGTGCAGACTGACTTCAGCACAATCACTTGGCTTTGCCATTGGCAGAGAGGCCGCAAGCCAGATGAAGTGGTGGATCCGGGGCCGCCCTGGGTGTGGGGACTGTAAACAGTAGTAACACCTGCTGTCGTTTGCGTTTACCTCGTCTGCACAGGAGGTCCCCATGTCCCTGGTGCGTACGAGCCAGGGACACGTGTAGAGGGCAGGGTGCACGTGGCGTTGGAGGGGTGGCCTTTGTTTCCTGGGAGAAAGTGGGGGATGGGTACAGCTATTTTCTTGCTTGTCCCCTGCATCCCCCCCCCAAGTTATTAATCTCTCTTCTCTCTGGGTCAGTAGTTGCAGAGTCAGAGAACCCGAGAGTAATCCCCACCCCCCGCCCCGATCACGGGCCTCTTCTAATGAGCGGGGATTCGGGGAAGGAGGTGCGGTGACTTGCAGACGGCCCGCAGCTCCCAGCCCCTCCTCCCCATCCGCTGCTCTCCTGGGTGTTGAGTGCTGCCCTTTTCAGTTCCGCCGTGACTGTGGCATGTCACTAGCCCATCTGGATGGTGACCAAGGTTCACACTCAGATACGTGGGAGTGATCAGCAGGTGTCTCTGGTGGAGAGCAGATAGATCCGTGCGATGCATCTCTCCCGCTGGAAAGACCAGGCAGCCTTGTGTAGGGAACGTTGCGTTGCCTCGGGAGCGAGGCGGACAGGTTCGGCTGTGGCTTTGTGGTCCAGCTCTGCGGCTTCACGCGGCTGAACCGCTCAGGGCGCCCATTTCTCCTTCCGTTGTTGGGAAATAACACATACCTGGCAGGGCTGGGGTGCACACGAAGCCGTGTGTGAGAGCGCCCCATGCACCTTCTCACTCACGGACGCGTACTCAGGAGGGGCTGGTGCCTGACATCGCAGGTGTGCAGGGAGTGTTTGCTGCCTGAACTTAACCGGGAAACGCAGTCCAAGTCCGCCTGTGCTGGCGATGCGGGAGTCGTGCTGACTTTGGAGAGCCACGGCGACCGGAGCGAAGCTTCCCTTGCGACCTCACCGCTGCACCTGGCCCGGGGCAGGAACACAAGTGGCCTGGAGGGCGCCACCCGCGGCGCAGTGACCCATCCGATGGTCTCCGGAGCGCGGTGTGCTTCGCGGGGGCTCGAGGAGGCGATGGGAGACAGACCTGACCTTGTGTCGCCCGCGGTGCGCGTCGCCGGCACGGTCAGCGTGGTGGCCTTCCACGTGAGGCAGCGCCCCCGCCCTCCCCGCCCGCCCCCTCAGCCCTGGTCCCTCAGCGTGTCAGCTGGACCACGTGGCTCTGCGAGCTGCGAGTCCACAGACGGCATCGCGGCCCAAAGTGGGTTTGCGAGGTTCAGGAATCCAGTTTTGCCCGGATTATATTCCCGCTCTGCTTCAGAATGGAAAGCTGTCTTTGGCGGTCAAACAAAGGATGGAAATGATTTTGGTCTGGATTTCATGCCGCTTTTCTTTCTAGACAGAAGCGGCTTCAGAAGTCACATATGCAGTGAGTCTTCATACTTCACTTCATACTTCAGAGCCCTCTCAGCAGGGAACACAAAGGACAGATCCTGAGCCTACCACCCGGCGAGCTTTCCTACCGAGCCGGCGCTTGCGCTCACGGTCTCATGGAATTTGTCTCTTAAAGCACCACCAGTTAAGTGTTGTCCATTGTACAGATGAGGATACTGAGGCAGGCACAGAACTGGGGGTTTCATCCTGGTCTCTACCTCCCCTCCAGGTTATCATCTTTTGTCAGAATCGAGAACCTTTTTCTATCATGCCACTCACCAGTTCAAGTCCCTGCTCTAGTCGGTACAGGTCTTTGGCATTAAGCAACAGTAATTCCTTGTGGTTTTTTCATAAATTACAAAGGACTTGCTTCAAAGTACAATTTGAATGCCACATGGGGCCGCACGTGTCTGTAGGACCGGGCACCATTCCTCTTCTTTCCCATTCATTGTTCCTGGGTAACCCAGGGCCCAGGCCTTCAATCAGCTTCCTTAGAACAGATCTTCTGCCTAAAAGAGAAGAAGCAGCACTAAAAGACAGAGGCCAATTGGGAATTGCTGCTTTCATTTACCAGTGATGATAAATACAGGTGTATTCTCTTGATTGAAAGAGATCCTCATTTAGGCTTTGAGAGAGAATAGTTGGTAGATTTTCTCAAATGCACACCCTGGTTTCAGAAGAATTTTTATCTCAAAACAAATGATTTGATTAATTTCTAATTACTATCTTATTATCTCTTAAATGCACTCTTTTTTTCCTGTTGCCAAAGCTATTATCTCAGTCTGGGGCGCCCACCCTCTGTCGCGAGAACTGCCCGGGTCCCTCATCTCATCTCTCTGACCAGACTCTCCCACGAAACTGGAGTGAGCTTCGGAAAGCCCTTGTTTGCCACATTCCTGTCTTACTGTCTACTGGCCCCACTGGTGGCACAGGGAGGTCACGCCCAGGCCGACCACTCCCTCGTGGTCGGCTGCCGCCTGCCTCTCCAGCCTGCCTCTCCAGCCTGCCTCTCCAGCCTGCCTCTCCCGCTCTCCAACAGCGTGCCCCTGCTCCCTTGGTGCCTGGTCCGTGCACAGCTCCCGGGCTCCGTGAGGCACATCCGGCCCCCCCCCCCAACGTGGGCTCCATCCGGTCCCGGAGAAGAGCTTGTCTCCTCCTCGATGCCTCCTTGGCCACCTGCCCCAGCGGCGCAAACCTGGCGTCCCTCGTTCTTGCTTCTGCAGCCTCCTGTTCTTATCTTTAACTCATCACACTGTCTTGTAAGTCCCTAGTAGAGGCTGTCTGGGCAGGAATCCCATCTTTCCTTAACTCTAGCACCCACCATGCTGTTTGGTGCATGGTTGGTTTTCAGTAACTGGAATAGGGAGTGAATTCTATTTTATGGAATTTCTTGTCTTCCTCCATCAAACATTTATGGGGCAGCTACTATGTGCCAACAGGTAGAGGGTTACACCAACAACAGAGTGATACTCTGCGGGGGCTCCTGGCTATAGTTAGGGAAGCCTCCCCATTTCTTGGGGTCTCCATTTCAGTTGCCTTTCAGGTGTGGGGATTGGGGTGTGTCCAGACCTGGATGAACAGTCAATTCTCAGACACTTATCTTATAAGGCCCTTGGGATTATCTGGTTTGTATTTTTAATTATTATTTTTGCTATGGTATCATTAATGGAACTTTGTAAAAAAGCTAAAATACTAAGTTAGTTGTGTTAGAATTTGGTGAGAGTCTTGGGCTCTCATATCGTGCTCCTCTCTGATCCATAATTACTTTGATGGACGGTTTGAAAAATGACAAATCAACCCTGACGTTAGATATTACAGGTGAGGAAATTTCGTCTCTAAGAGTGGAACTGATTTCCTTTCGATCACATTGTTAAGTAGGGGCAAAGCAAGTACCAAAACTTGAATATTTTCCTTTTAAGCCCTAATCCATTTTTTTGGTCCTAAATTCCACACTGATTCCTATTTGTTTATCTAGCTTACTATCTGTCTTCTTATGTACTTATGTCTTTATGATTTATCTGTCCATCGTCTATCTTCTATTATTACCCATCACCACTACCATCACTCACATCATCACCATCATTACCACCATCACCACTGTCACTATCATCACCATCACCACCATCACCATCATCACCAGCATCAACACCGTCATCAACACCATCACCATCATCACCATCATCACTGCCATCATCACTATCACCATCATCAACACCATCACCATCATCATTGCCATCAGCACTATCACCATCATCACCACTACCATCACCCTCATCATCACCACCATTACCTCCATCACCACTGTCACCATCATTACCATCACCACCATCACCATCACCATCATCACCATCATCACTGCCATCATCACTATCACCATCATCACTACCATCCTTACCATCATCAACACCATCACCATCATCACCATCATCACCATCATCATAATGTGTGATCATCATCTTCTATTTTCTTAGGTTTCCATTCTGTGCCACAAAGATAAGAAATCCACATGGAGGCTTCCTATATTCATTCGCAGTCCATGATTTTCTACTTATCTTGATCTGGTCTTTACAGACTGACTCATCAGCTTATCTAGGAGCCAAGGTGCCAGCATGCAGAAGCCAGATATCTATACCCGCTCAGGAAGTACATTTTACTTTCTGCCACCTCTTTTCTCATTTGATCCTAGGAGCAAAGCCTGTATCAACCCTGTCTTCATGGCAGCTTTGCCTTACCTGCGTTAAGACCCAAGGACTGGGTGCTTTCTTACGCAGAGCAGTCATTGTGGGCCTCTCCTTCAGCAAGACTCTGATGCTTGGCCATGGCTTCTGGGGAAGGCTAAGCTCCCATTTACCTACTATGAAGATTCTTGGTGCCAAGCAATAGGATTTGACTCTAGCTAACTGAGGTAGAAGAAAGATGTATTGGGAGAGTATTTGCTCGTTCATAGAACTGATGGAGGGGAAAAGAAGAGGCTCAGTAAATGGGGTAAATGGGTAAGAACCAGAAGTGCTGAACATCCAGAAGCTCAGTCTGGTTAGACCCACTTGACGTGGGAAGTCCGTCCAGCTCCCCTGCCATCAGGCAGGCCTGAAACCTGCGGGAAGGCACTCTAATCCATCCTCTGTCTGTGCACACTCTCAGACAGGACGACGCACCTGGTGGTCACGTGCTACACCGCCAGGGTCCGAGGAGTGTCGGCACCTGGCATTTCCCCCGATAGACGCAGCAGTCCTGTCTCCCAGATTTCACAGGCCGTGAGCTCAGGTACTGGCGGAGAGAGAAAAGACCAAGGCCGACCCTGTCTCTGTATCTGCTTCCGGTGTGTTCTACGTGCCGACAGCCAGAGCTCTCTCCTAGACGCGGTTCTCAAGCCTGACTCCGCTCTCCCTGCTCTTGCTTTAGGGATGGCTGTAGTGAGCCCATTAGGCTCCCACAAGTGGGCCATTCTCTTAATCTGGCCTTGGCCACAGGGCTGACTCTTATTGGCCTTTGTCGCTTATTCCTCCCATCCACTTAGGATCTGGAAGAAGCTGAGCTTCCTGACTGCGAGAAATCTCACATCTCTGGACCCTTGTGGCTGGTTTGTTTTTGCTTTCCAACCAGCCATCGATTTTTCCTAATAATGCTTCAAGCACAGCCATGTCAGCCAGGACCCTCTCCTAACTTACGTTATGCCTAGATGTTCACTGGGAGCCTGACCTACCTCCCTGACGTCACCAGGGGTTTGCCCCACGTAATAGAAACCTCTACTTTTCCAGGCCCTGGTTCCGTCTCCCTGTCACCCAGCATTCGGCCGCTAAGCCAGCGACACACTTCCCGTCCTTGTTATGCCAGCACCCACATCGAGCTACCAAGGTGTGTGTTCATTAGCGGAACTCGATCTGACCTCACAGGGCAGCCCGGAAGTGCTCTAGCGGACACCCTAGAAGTGATTTGCGGTGTGCCTGCAGGACGAGCAGGGCTGTGTTTGTGGTGTGGGAGGTAGAGAAGGGGCAGGGCTCTGCCCGACACCGCCCTTCTGGTCCCTCTGGAACCGGACAGCGGAGACCCCACCGACGGCAGCACGTGGCTCCCGCGGCCCCCGGGCACCCGTACCCGTCGGCAGAGGAGGGGTGCAGTGTGGGGGGCTCCACGGACAGTCTTTCTGGACTCAGCCCGAAGAGGAGGACGTCCCCTCTGCCCCTCTCCTCGGCCGGAACTCCATGCTGTGGCTCCAGCTGGACGGGAGGCTGCAGCCGCGGGCAAGGCCGCTTTCCGGTTGATTTCCGGTTCTTTCTTAGTGTCCATCCCTCTACTGAAATCCCTCCGCTGTCTCCTCTGTTCGTGCACTGTCCGCTTTTTCCTCGAGGGCCTTCAACACGGCGATCGTGGGCATTTTAACCCCCGTGGGATGGCTCTGGCCCAGGGCCCCGCCCGAGTCTGGTTCTCTTGCACCTGCTGTCGCCTGAGGGCGAGCGTGCCTGCTTCCCTGGGCCTGTGGGCCTTCAGTTCACCGAGTCAGCAGGTGCACCTGGCCTGGCTTCTGCTGACCCGGCCACCCTCCATGTAACTGCTTCCAGTGGTCCTTTGGTGGGGGTGGGGCTGATTAACTGGGGGTTTCCAGGAAACCAAACTGTGCCCCAGCCAGTGGCAGCTCCCCCTCTGGCCTGCACCTCCGCACCTTTCTCCACCCCCTCATCTTCCAGGGCGTAGGCGCCAGTCCTGGGGACTCCATGTGCTCAGCTCAGTGCTGGGTGGCGACGGTTGGGTGCCCTCCTGTCCCGGGCTGGCCTGGTCTCTGAGAGGCCGGGTCCCCATCTTGGGGTTGGGGGACCGGCTCAGTGACCCTGTCCTTTGCCTGTGGCCCCGTCTCCGGCAGTGAGGGTTCAGCATCTCTTCCTGCTCCTCTCCGGGGGGTCGGGTGTTCTGTGCCCCGAGAGCCGGTGCTCTGCCCTCGCCCAGCAGCCGGCTGTGTTCTGCGGGTGCAGCTCGGCCGGCTCACGGTGGCTGCTGCCCCTCCCCCAGGCCGCCCGGCGCGGGCAGGGGGAAGAGCCCCTGATGGGCCCGAACGCCCCTGGGTTTTGGCGGGCAGGGCTGCGTACCTGTCCCGCAGCGGTGTTCGGACGGGGCCTCCCCGGTCTCTGCGGTGAGAGCAGGGCCGTGTGTCCTTCAAGGCTCTGGGTTCCTTGTTCTAGGACTTCAGCTCTCTGTTGGACTCAGTGAAGGTATTCTGTGGATTATGTGTCTGTTTTTGGTTGTAAATGGTTGGAATGACACTCTCGTCAGCTTGTACATTTTAAGTGGAAGCCCGAAGTCCGCTGTCATGTTTTTTAATTACTACTAATTTAATTGTTCTTTGTTCTCTAATGATTTCGTCTGGGAGCCTCCTGTCTCGCGATGTGGATGCACTCTCCTCGCAACCTGCCGTGGGCGGTAAGGGTAGCGCCTTCTTATTCCCTCCTTCCTACACGTAGTCTGTTCCCTGCAAACTGCTTTGTTCCTGCTTGATTGTTCTGGTCGCCGGCTTCCTTGTTGGAGGCACTTGGCGGATGTCTGCTCCTCCTGACCGCCGCTTGTGAAGGAGAGGCAGGCCGACGTCGTTTGGCGGGTGGAAGCGTGGGCAGCGGTGGCCACGTGCGCGCTCCCCTGCAGACTGGCAGGGGCTTCGACAGGGCCCCCGAGGTCAGTCTCCCGATTCTGTCCAGATTGGCGCCTCCTTTCCCAGACGAGGCTCTTCCATCTCCTGCACCAGGAGACCAGGTCTGGCTGCCCCTGCAGCCGAGTATGGCTGTTCCGGAGAATTCCATTTAAATTATGAAGAGACGTGACCGAATGCCTTTCTGGAACACTATTCCTGTCTCTTTATTACTTCTCTCCTGAACCTGGGAAATTGGTGCCTATTTAATGTGCCTAAGCGGACGGCCGTATGGCCACGTTCAAACTTTCCATCGACTTCCTGGGAGTGCGTGTGTTAGACGCTCACTCTTGGGGTGAAAGCCTTCCTTACGCTGGTCCTTTGATGCCCGGGACTGAGTGCAGGCCCGCGAGGGCCCCAGGCTGGCGAAGGAGTGACTGCTCTGGAGAGGCCGGTGAGCCATAGCCACAGCCCGGTCTCCTGCATGGGGAGCGAGGGGCCGAGTCTCCCCTCACGGTGCTCATCGAGCCGGCGCCTCTCGGGGGTTCAGCCCCGCCCCCCGCAGAGGCAGGAGCTCCCGTTCCCCGGGGACACGGGCGCTCCTCTACCCTCGCGACGCGTGGCAGCAAACGGGACGGGCGTCCCGCGCCGAGGAGTCGTGGGTTGGGCTCGGGCTCCCTTGTCTGCGTCCCTGTGCTCTGCGTGCGAGTGGGTCTCGCTTCTTGCCGAGCTCTCTGACACCTGCCGCCTCGCGAGTCCGCGCTCTGTCTCGTGAGCCAGGGACAATTTCACGACGCCCACGTAACTGTCGAGCGCTTTCAGGCTCTGGAGACGGAGGGGTACCCGTGAAGAGGACGTCCAAGGGCACGGGGGGCCTGGAGGCCTGGCCGCCTTGGCACCTGGTCCTTGGCTGGGGCTGACCTAATGGGAGGCTCTCCCTAACATTCGGGGACCAACGGGAGCCTGCAGTGGCTAATGCAGACTTCACGAGAACTCCCCGGGGCCCTGACTTCACAGGTGGACCAAGGACAGATGGGCCCATGGAGGCTTCCCTGGGAATTCCTGCCTCTCAGGTCCACACGAGCCATTTGCACCTTGGTCTCGAGGAGGCGACGTGTCTTCGGCCATCACCCCTGTGCTACCCATCTCCCACTCCGGACGCTGCAGGTAAACTCGCGCTCCCTGTCCTCCGCATGGACACGAACTCTGAACTAGTGACGTGACAGGCCCGAGTCACGATGACACGGGGAAGGCAGAATCGGCTGGACATCGGACGCCGTGGGTGTCATTTGTGTGACTCTTTAAGGTTTGAGGGGCCCCAAGGCCCCCTGGCAGGGAGCTGGGAGCGCGGGGTGAGCTGGGCCGGCGCCTCCGCCGTGGGCTCCTGGCGCCCGTGACCGCCCGCCCCGGCTGGCGCTGGGGTTCGGGGCCGAGGTCCCCCTGCCCGAGCGGCCCCACCTGGCCTGCCCAGCGTGATGCGTGTTTGTGGCTGGGTGCGCACCGCAGTCCTTTTCGGTTGCCCTCGATGAGACTCTGCGTCCGAGCCTCTTAAGGAGAATCTCGCTCGGAGCCTCTTAGTATTCTGGCGGCGCCGTCTGCGGTCATGTGTTCGAGGATATGGGTGCCACTCGTGTGCAGGGAGCTTGAAAAATGACCAGACAGAGCCGTGCTCGCCGTGTTCGTTGTCAGCAGAGCCGGCAGGATAATAAATCAGCCTGTCTCATGTCAGGGTCAGTTCGTTTGATGTTGGAAGCGGTGGGGCCGATCTAATCAGGCTGGGCACCCCATTTGTCCGCGAGCCGCTGCGCCCTCGTGCCCCGAGATTGCTCCGCGGCGCGGCTCCCGCCCCTGCCGACCTCGGGGGCCTCGCGCCGGGTAGGGGCGAAGCCGACAGTCCTCCGGGCACAGGCTGGAGCCTCCTGCCGGCTTTGCTTGGCTCCAAGAACACCGTGCATTTGGCAATGGAGGGAGGCTGGCAGGTACCTGCCGTTTAGCGGAGGGTGGGGAAGACGGAGTTTTAAATGATTCATTTCCTCTTGGAGAAGCGAGGAGCTGGGCGGGCTCCAGGGTTTGCAAGGCTCAGTGCAAATGGGATTGTGGCTCCCCTGTTCCAAAAGCCAGCCTAAGTGCCATCCACGTTTGTAAAATATAAATCTTTTCCTTCTCTTCCATGATCTGTCTCTTAATTTGCCATGTTGCTTTTAGTTGATACATAATACAGTATGCAATAAAGAAAAACGGTAATTTTGAAATATTAGCATGAATTTTGCCTTTGTCTCTGTCTAGTGCAACACCGGCTTTATGTGTGGATACAAGGGAATGTGAGTCACACGCGGGGTTGTGAAGCACGTTCTCTCTGGCGCTCACCTCTGGGGGTGCTCCCAGCCAGAGCAGATCAGTGCAGCCGGCTCAGGAAGGCTAGCAGGGGAAGAGGTCCCCAGGCCCCGGCACGTGTGTGAACCCCAACCTCTGCACCCTGGGTGGGGGCGGGTGCTCGGGATGTTGAGTTACGCATCCCCCTTGCACGGCGCTCCGTCCCAACCCTCTGCAGACCCTCAGCATCTGGAAACTGCAGTGCGGGGCCACGCTCAGGACCTGGATTAGGGCGACAAGACAGGGCTGCCCCTGGCACTTGTCAGGCACCGTCAGCAACGGTACAGGATCCCCAAGAGGTGTGCCAGGCCCCTGGGGCGACAGTGGTCACTGGAGTGGGGGGCAGGGGCTCTGGTGGCCAAGAACCCATCCCCGGGAGGCGGGTAGGGTGTGTTGGGGCTCCACGGGGGAGCTGTTTCTCCTGCCTCCTTGTCCCAACAATGTCACTCACAAAACACAAGTTCACAGATGATGGCAGGAATTTAGGACAGTGACTGCAGCCTGCCCTTGTGAGCGGGCGGGCGACGGGCAGAGGAGGTCGCTGCCATGAGGCCAGCTCTGCTCGGGGCGCCTGACCCCGCGGTGACAGGTCAAACGGCACCTTCTCACGGTGCTGGGGTCTCAGCCAAGGGGGTGTGAAAGCTGGAGGCGCTCAACAACCCAAAGCAGCCAGCATTTCCCAAAAGGGGACCGGTCTCCTACAGAGGCCTGCGGGGCTTTGTCCCGTGGGCGAAGTTTTGCGCATTTTCCCCGAGGGGATAAGGCCAGGAAGGGAGAATGTCCGACTTCTGACATTTCCTGATTATTCAGGAACGCGCCCCGCAGAGGGGGAAGCGCTCCGTGTGCCAGGTGTGCAAGGCGGGTCCGCGGGAGAGCGGGGCAGGAGCAGGGGAGGGACTGGCCGGCTCAGCCGGTTCCTGCGCCGCCCTGGCTGTTGGGGCGCTGGGGACACGGCGGCCTCTCCCCCCTTCCTCTCCCCCGGAATCAAGGACAACCGGTGACTAAACGAGGCCTCCAGCTCAGGACCAGCGTCTGCCGCTCCGGCCGCCTCGGGGCTGGGGGTGCCTGTCACAGGCGGGGGGCAGCTCGGACAGGCCGGCGGGGGCTTGCGTCGGCGGACACTGCCTGGTCCGAGGCCGGGGACCCAGGTCGGGTGCCGGCGTGCTCGGGGTCTGCGAGGCCGTCTTCTTGCTGTGGTCCCGCGTGGCAACGGGGGGGGAGCTCCGTGCGTCCCTCGGGGGGTCATGGCTCTCGTCTCGGTTCCAGGTCACCCCCAGAGGCCCCGCGTCTTGACGCCGTCACGGTGGGGCTCCCGGTGGGTCCCGGAGGACACGGCGTTCAGACGGCCCCTGCCCGGGTCTGCGGGTGGGGGTCCACGGGCCGCGCCTTCCCGCCGTGGAAAGAGTTGGCGCCCATTCTGGGTCAGAAGATGGGCGAGCAGCCGCCCGGAGCATTCCTGTGGTCCTTTCTTCCTGTGCGACAAAGGTCAGGACGCCATCCTACTATCCCCGGCCGCCTGGTACTAGGTCTAGTACGACTGAGGGACAAGGCCTGTGACCGAGGGGTCTGTCTCCCCCGGTGAAAAGGCCAGCCCGAGGCCGAGGGCTGACAGCGGACCGCAGGGGCAGAGCCGCCCTGGACGGCCAGACAGGGGTGGGAGTCGGGGCCCTGCGAGTCCTGGGTGGCCTCCCCGTGCTCCCTGTTGGATGGGTAAACAGCCTCCTCATTCAGGCTGCATTTTGTCCTGTTTCTACTGCCGGCTGCTGGGCACGCCGGCGGTGGCACCCGCTCCTCCCCATGCTGACTTTAGGAACAGGTGTCGGGGGCCCTAGTGCCCGGCCCCCGAAGACAGACGTGGCCAGACGGGTGCTCCCCGCACGCCAGCAGAAAGAGTCCGTGCAGGGGGCAGAGTGGACCCTGAGCTCCCGCAGCAGCAGGCTGGGGTCAGGGGCCAGGCCGTAGGAAGGGGAGAGAGGTGGTCCCGTGGGCTGGGGATGGGTTGGCGACGACGATGGCCCACGGAGGCCCCCTGGCCGTCTGCCCGCGAGGGGAAGCTGTGCACAGGCCTGTTTGTGCCCTGCCATCTGGGTGATGGCTCTTGGGTGTCTCATCATTTCTAAGTAGCTCGTGGGGCCAGGGCCTCGTGTCCACACCTCTGCGTGCCGCTCCTGACGTGGAAACGCTGAGCCCATGGTCCGCCTCGGCTTCACAGCTTGTGGGATGCATCGTCCGCCTTGTGGGGCCGTGATAGGCGAGCAGCCTGCGCGACCATCCGCGGGCTACAGGGAGAGCAGGATGGGCTAGGGGAGGCCCCCTGCGCGCCACAAGGACCGGGCAGCAGCCTGCAGAGCGGGACGCGGCCCAAGGAGGTCAGCGCGCCCGGCCCCCTGCAGCTGAAGGCTCACAGGGCACCCGGGCAGGCCAGACCGGCGTCCTTCCCCGCGACCCTGTGGACCCTGCAGCCGAGGGCCAGTCCTCTTCCAGGTTCGCGCAAGAAGGTATCTTTTTATGTTCCTGGTTGAGAACTCTGCTATATTTTCCTTGGATGAGGAGGGGGTTTTCCGTTTTGTATTTTGCAAATATAAGTCAACCTGCGGCATGACATGAGAACCAGCTCCCCATCTGCGAATGTGCTTCTTCGTGACCGTTTTCCGGAACAGGCACCTGCCCCGGCCCCCTGCTGCGGCACATGCAGTGGCTGGAGGAAGCCCTGTTGGAAAGAATGCCCCCAGGGGGTGGGTCTCACCCCGAGGACCCTGGCCTGTCAGCCAGCAGCGTGCAGGCTCGTCGCACCCCCCTCCCCCCGCCAGCCCAGGCCTGCTGCACGGCTGTGACCAGGCCTGGTGTCTGGCCATGGGAGTTTTTATTTTTGACCTTGGCCTTCACGCACAACAAGGTCATGATGAAGAGGAGATAAGTTATTGAGTGAACTTCTATGGAGAGACCTCCTGGCCAGATGCTGGGAGCTGAGGGTCCACAGGACACGTGTCACCTGCCTTGGCCTGTGTCCTCGGGCATGTCCCCTGGGCTCAGCCGGCCCTGCCAGCCGCTACTTTCCTTTGAAGGGGACAAGGAGACAAGTCAGTGTGCCTCTGGAAGGGGTGCAAGCCAGAGGCCGCGCCTTGTGTCGGCGAGCGGTCCCAGGTTCCCAGAACCCGGTGCTCCGAGGAACGGGCCACCGAAGTGGGAGTCTGTCTGCTGGAAGGGCTCTGGCTGCAGAGTCCAGGCAAGACGGAAGAAGCCGGGACTAGATCATGTGTCCCCGTTGACCATGGATCTAGGTGCGGGGCAGGCCGCGTGGTGTGTGGTGGGGGGAGCCCAGGGTAGCGGCGGACCAGAAATTCACCCCCAGCATTTGCTGGGTGCCTCCTGCGCGTCTGCAGAAGCATTGCGTTCAGAATGCAATCAGTGTACAGAACAGTGCCCTGGCCTGCCTGACCCACTAGGCACGGAGAGAGGAGACGGGCTGCTGCAGACGAGGCCGGTGCTGAGCTGCTCTCGCCAGCCCGGGAGGCCAGCCTCGGCCCGACGCCCCGCTGGCTGCGGCTGTGAGCGACCGCCTTCAGACCGGAGGCGGAGTCGTGGCCGGGCCCGAGGTCCGGAGAGAGGAAGCTCGGCCCTTCCTCCCCGGTTCTGTTGGTCCCAGCCCAGTGGAAAGTGGCCAGAGGCACAGGAAAGGGAGGTGCTTCCTACCCCTTAGAGGAAGTAAGCAGGGGTCTGGCCGGAGCGGCAGCCCCAGCTCAGAGAGCCCGTGGGGAGACGGGGCTCACGAGGTGGCCAGGGAGGGGGCCCACAAAGGCGGGCAGGGCCGAGCGTGGCTGCGAGGCTCAGGGCTGCATGTGGGCCCCATCCCGCCCGTTTCTAGAGCTTTAATTTCTTCCAGTTTGATTGGTGCTTTAGTTTTGAGCTCTTCTGTATAAGGTTTCGGGTGTTTTTAGATGATGATTTACTTTAACCTACTTGTTTTCAAGGGTGAAGTTCGAAGATGAACTTTTACATGGAAGGAGATGTTTCAACTGATAATATTTAATGTATTTGTCATTATACCAATAATTTTGTAGACTATAATTTAAACCTTATTTTTGTGGAAGACGGGACTGGCAGAGCCAAGTGGCTCCGGCTGGAGTCGGTGACCAGCCCCGTCACTGGTGTGGTGATGGATGTGGCCGGCTGGGCTGCCGGGGACGGGGGACCCCCAGAGCCGGATGTGGGTCCAGCGGTGTCACCTGCTGTGCCTGGCGGCACACGTGTCCCCTCTGCACAGACGTTTTGGAGACCCTGGGTGCTCTGATTAGTTTCTTCCAGCCCTGGAGGACACAGAGCCGCCTGTCACTGGGTTTGGGGAGATGACGTGGGACGGTGGGACAGACGGTGGGACAGTGGGGCCACAGGGTGCGGTGCTGGGATGGATTCGTCTGCAGCAAACGGAGGACGGTCCCCGCGGAATCGTCTGTGGCTTTGCGGAGACAAAAGTAAGAACGGCGTGCGTGTTTCTTCCTCGGTGCTCTTTAGAGCAAGAGCCACGTTCCTGCGTTGGCACACTGGCTACGTCCCCCACTTTTCTGTGTGTTCTGGTACATTTGGGGCCTTCTGGGACAAGCAGGCTGCAGTCTGTGGCTTCAGAACGTACAGTCCAGGGGCCCCGTGCTAGCGTCCATACGGACAGAGCAGCTCTGCTCGGTGGGAGCTTTTGCTCGCGTGTTGTGGGCGGGCGAGGGAAGCTCAGAGCGGTCAGGGCGCGCGTCCCACGAGCCAGGACAGGATGCTCGGCGCCGCTGTCCACTGGTCACCTTCGCTTTCTTCCAGATCGTAGCATGGGACCTGTGTTCGTGTTTGTCTCCCTGGAGTGCCCGGCAGGGACGGTGTCACCTGAGATCCTCGCCGGCCGTGTAGTTAGGGGAGGACAGCGCCGTGCTCCTTCTGGGCCTCCCGGCGGCACGGGGAACAACCTCGGCGCGGAGTGAAAAGGGCTCCCTAGAAAGCTCCGCAGCGACTCGGAGTTAATCATCCTGTGACATCAGGATTTCTCTCTCCCGATCGCTGTCCACGCTCCTCCCGCTCCCGCCTTGTTCAACCCGTGGAAATGCAATTGCTGGAAGGACTTCCCAGGGGGCCGGTGTAGCATGCGGGGTCACGCTCGCGTGTGGGGGCTCACGTGCGGGGTGGCGACAGGGGGGCCCCCGCTAGGAGAGCCCGGTTTCCCGGGCACTGGGGTGGGAAGGGCCTGTGTCCCCGTCAGTCGTGGGGACGGATGTGTGTGACGGAGAAGCCCTCTGCTTATCGCACGGAAGCATCAAGAGACGCCAACCTCCAGAATGCAGTGCGACTTCGATTAAAATAAAAGTCATCAAAGTTGTATTTGTGACCTCATTGGTACAACCATGAATATATTAATATCATAGATCGAAACATTTTCTTCAGCCTAAATGTTCACTTCTTATCTTTGGGTTTTAACAGTATTTATGGGGCACCTGGGTGGCTCAGTCCGTTTAGTACGGGACTCTTGATGTAGGCCTCGGTCATGATCTCAGGGTCATGGGATCAAGCCCCACGTTGGGCTCAGGTGCTAGATGTGGAAACTTTTTAAATTGTTCTCTCTTCCTCTCCCCTTGCTCCCCCCCCAAAGTATCGTGGCCCCCACGTGTTGCATCTAGTGTGTGTGGTGGGGAAGCTGTCCTGGCTGGGTCCTTGGGAAAACCTCCAGGCTGAGGACATGGGAAACAGACAAGTGACTTAAGTAATGTGTCCATTCCCCATAATAAAAATAATAATGTCAATGTCAAAAGAAGAGTTTTGACATACTAAGGAATCAATCACTTTGCCAATAGGATTGATGGTTTCTTTGCCAAGATATTTTCCCCAAGTTTAAATAGAAATGTTTGGACATGACTTATCTGGTGCCATCTGGATATTTAGCAACGCTGAATGACTTCTCTCCTTCCCTGACCCAGAAAATGTATCACAGGGGGAGAAACAGACTGCCCTGATTATCTATTGGGTTCCCAAAAATTGGGTCATTTTAGCAAGATAAAAGTGCTAGGCTGAGGCCCACCTGATGTTGTCAGGAGTCAGTTTCCTTGGGTGCAGCCCAAAGTGAACCAAATTTACCATATGCTGTGTTGGTGTAGTTCGTGTGGTAGTTTATCAAGCAGAGGTTTGGAACTGAGGATCCTAAACTTCAGGCCGCTGATCACTACTTAGTGACCTTAGGCAAATCCCTCCCCTTGTGCCTCGGTGTCTTCGGGCCCTGTAGTTCACGCTGGTCCCAGCTCAGGGATGCGGGGCTGTGGGTCCACCCGAGACAGCATACAAGCAACCACTCTGCAAAGACTAGTGTGTTTTTGGACCTTATTTTTAGGTGATAACGTGGTGAAGATTTAGCAGGTGATTTTCTAGGCCTTTGGCTCTACCGGGCTGGTCACAGCATTGTAGGAACAGAAGGTGCCATTGACAGATGTCTGTGTCCCCCCAGACCCTATGTTGAAGCCTAACCCCCAACATGAGGGTTAGGAGGTGAGCCTCTGGGAGGTGGTTGGGTCATGAGGGTGGAGCCCCTAGAATGGGACCGTCTCTCTCTTGCAGGAGAGACGGGAGGGTCCTGCTCTTGCTGCCGTGCGAGGACACAGTGAGAGGTCATCATCGGTGTGAAGCCCAGAGAGGGCTCTCACCAGAGCCCGACCCTGCGGGCCCCTCATCTCAGACCTCCAGCCTCCTGAACTGTGAGAAATAAATGCCTGTTGTTTATAAGCCGCCGTGGGCTGTGTTATAACAGCCCAAAGTGACCAAGACAAAGACCACTGGAATAGATCTGGTACAGTTGAATGGCAAGCAAGCTAAGAAGCTAACTGAGAGAAGGCATGTTCCATCCTGGCATGCACCTCACCTCAATTCAGTCGGGGGGAATTAGGGGGACATCTGAACTCGGCCCTGTATCCTCCTTGCACGGAGAAGAGCCGTAACCGCACAGGTGAGAGATTGGAGCTCTCGGCGAACTTCGGTTGATGACAGTCTGGTGCTTCTGCTGAACAGGCTTCCCTTGTTCCTCTTGGAGACCCTTGGATTCCCTTCAGCACGTGGGAAGACCCAAGGAAATGGGCCATTGCGCCCAGTGTTAAAGCTCACCTGGGGGGAAGAGTGTCAGACAGTAACGCCTGTGGGTGTAGAGAGGGTGGAAGGAGAGAAAAACTTGTTGAAGGATTGTGTGTAATAGTCTAAGAAAGCATGCCAGTGGTGGGAGGGTTGTTCTTGGAACCCGCAGAACTGAGTGGTTGAGAACTCCAGGCCACACTGGCCTTCCTGTCTCCACATAGGGGTGAGGGGAAGCACTTATGAAGGTCACAGCCCAGGAGCATAGACCCAATTAAAGTCTGAGACCTAATCTTGGGTTTCCAGAATGTTCTCCTATCCCCTAACTTCTTACCATATATCAATGGGACTCCTATTTAAAAACAGAAGATTGTAACTCAAAGAACTGCATGTCCCAGCCCCATTTAAGGAGGAATCTCTGAGGAGACTTAGTGACAACAGGGGAGACAGGAACAAGGACACTGGGGCAACACTTGGCCTCTGAACCCACAGGTTCAGTACATGATAAACACAGTCTAACTCCTGAGATCAACAAAAACCCTCACACCACAGACCTATCCACCTCAGTTCCACTTACCTGTTGTATCATGTCCACTTTCGAGAAAAACTACAAGGCGTGCTAAAAGGCAAAAGTCACAATTTGAAGAGGTAAGACAACCATCAGCACCAGACTCAGATATGGTGGAGATTTTGGAATTTTCAGGCCAGAAATTTAAAATAACTATGGTTAACATGCTCTAATGGAAAAAGTAGACAACATGCAAGAACAGATAGGTAATATGAACAGAGAGGAGGGTACTCTCAGATAGAACCAGAAGGAAATACTAGAAATAAGAAACCCTGTAACAAAAGTGAAGAACACCTCTGATGGGCTCATTGGTGCACTGGACACGGTTGAGGAAAGAATCAGTGAGGCTCAAAATATGTCAATAGAAACTTCTCAAAGTGAAATGCAAAGATAGAAAAGAATATGAAAGAGCTACGGGACAACTACAAAAAGTATGAAATACATGTAATGGGGTTAGCAGAACGAGAAAAGGGAGAGGAAGGGATAGAAGAAATATTTGAAGCAATGCTCGCTGAGAATTAAACAAAAATAATGGCAGACATCAAACCACTGATCTAATGGTCTATACACCTATCAGAGCAGCTGAAATCCAGAGCACTGACTGTACCAAGTGCTTGTGAGGACATGGAGTGGCTGGGCTTCTCACTCATTGCTGGTGCAGATGCAAAATGGCACAGCTCCTTCGGAACACAGTTTTGTGGTTTCCTGCAAATCTGAACACACTCTTACCACATGATCCAGCAGTCACACTCCTTAGCATTTACCCAAAGGAGCTGAAAGCTTATGTCCACACAAAAGCTTACACGTGGATGTTTTAAATCTTTTTTTTTTAAAGATTTTATTTATTTATTTCACAGGGGGAGAGAGATCACAAGCAGGCATAGAGGCAGGCAGAGAGAGAGAGGAGGAAGCAGGCTCCCAACCGAGCAGGGAGCCCGATGCGGGGCTGGATCCCAGGACCCTGAGATCATGACCTGAGCCGAAGGCAGAGGCTTTAACCCACGGAGCCACCCAGGCGCCCAACATGTGGGTGTTTGTAGCAGCTGTATTCATAATTGCCAAAAATTAGAAGCAAAAATTGACAGAAGAAATGTCCTTCAATAGGTGAATGGACAAGCAAACTGTGATAAATCCATTCAAGGAAATATTATTCAACAGAAAAAAGAAGTAAGCCGTCAAGCCACAAAAATACATAGAGGGCCATTAAACCCCTATTGCTCAGTGAATGAAGCCAATCGGAATGGGTCACATACCGTAGGAGGCCAGCTGTATGGCATTCTGGAGTAGACGCAACTACAGAGATGGTAGAGATCAGTGGTGACGAGATCGAGGGCTCAGGGCTGGGGAGGGGTGAGGGCGTGGGGCGCGGGGGGTGTGGGGCAGGGAGACTGTCCTGTGGGACACCGTGATGGTGGACTCGTGACATTCTGTGCTTGGCAAAGTCCATGGAATGCGTGATGCAAGGAGTGAGCCCTAATACAAACCGTGGACTGCACTTAGCAAGAATGTATCGATATCGGGTCAGCGACGGCACCAGATGGACACACAAACGGCAAGACTGTGGGGTGGGGTCGGAGGGTCCATGGGAACTCACCGTAACTGCAGCTCAGTTTTCCTATAAATCTAACGCTGCTCGAAATAAACAGAGCTTACCGATTTATAAAATCCTCTAGTCCTACAACCTCAGGATAAAACTGAATATTTAGGTGTATTTTCCTCCGGTATTTTTCTGGGTGAGTGTCTTTATAGTTCAGTCATGGTATGGAGTGTACCGATTCACACCTAATGTTTTTGCTTAATAATAAATCTCCAGCGTTTCCCACGTCACTAAATATCCTGTTAAGACAGGGCTACGAATGGCTGCCCGATATTCCGCGGTATGAATGAGCTTTTACAGATGGAGGTATGGCGTGCTTTCTCTTACTCGACATCCTTTCGTAGAAATCTTTTTGGGAATTTCCAATAATTCCCATTGAATACATCCTGAAACATGGAATTACTACCTAAAAAGAGAGAAACACCTGTGGGGCTTTCGGCTGCTGTTTGCCTTCAGTTTTTTTACCGATTCGTACGCCCATCACACGTGTCCGTGTCTGAACGTGTGGATCCAGTTCTCTGTGCTTGTTGGAAAGGACTCCCCCAAAAGCCCGTCTCCGCCAATCCACAGGAGTCGGGCAGTGCCAGTGTGTTGGTAACTGTCCTCGGTGCAGAGATGAGGAGGTGAGCAGAGGGCCCGTGTCCCTGAGTCGCTGGGCGCGCTGGCTGCGGCACCGGGAAGAGGGGCTGTGTGGCGGGCACCGGGGGCAGGCGGCCCCGGGTGCGGGCGGGGGGCTCCAGCCTGTGTGGAAGGAAGAGCTCGTGCTGGTACCACGTTTCGGCCGCAGGAACGGCATGCCTGCCAGCGGGGACGTCGGCGTGGCCCCCGACCTTGGCCCCGTGTACTTGAGTGGCACGGCGGGAGGGGTAAGGGCAAGGCCACGTGGCCTGAGAGGGGGCTGGGGCCACGGGGTGGTGCAGCTTTGGGTCACATGCGAGGTAGTTGGGGGGATGCAGACAGCTAATCAGTGTTTTTGGTAGATGTATAATAGGGCTGAAATTGTGATTTATTTTTTAAAATTTTTGTTTGGAAAGTTCTAAATATACACAAAAGAATAGTGAAGGGAACTCCCAAGTGCCGAAGCCACAACCAGCTTCAAAATGATCAGCAGGACGAACCCCATTGCTTCCTAGCCCACTTTCCCCAGATACCTTCCCATTTCATCCCGTTTTAGTGAGACTGTCAGATAAGGAAACTTTTACACAAGGAAAAACAAAACTGTAATGCGTGATCATGCCTGAACCGATCAATAATGATTTCTTCGTAGTACCGTCTGTCCACGTCCGTAGATTATGTGTGTGTAGGTGTGTGTATGGGTGTGTGAATGTGTGTGTATTAGCCTGTGTGTGAATGTGTATATGTGAATGTGTTTTTGCATATGTGAGTATTGTGTGTGTGTGAATGTGTGTGAGTGTGTTTTTGCATATGTGAGTATTGTGTGTGTGTGAATGTGTGAGTGTGTTTTTGCATATGTGAGTATTGTGTGTGTGTGAATGTGTGTGAGTGTTTTTGCATATGTGAGTATTGTGTGTCTGTGAATGTGTGTGAATGTGTTTTTGCATATGTGAGTATTGTGTGTGTGTGAGTGTGTGTGTGTTTTTGCATATGTGAGTATTGTGTGTCTGTGAATGTGTGTGAGTGTTTTTGCATATGTATTATGTGTGTGTGTGTGTGTGTGTGTGCGTGTAACGGCTTATTTGGAGCAGGTTCTAGACGATGTTCAGCTGTCCACCTCGCCTCCTCCCCTCCACGTGGACTCAAAGGCGTGTCCGCGGCAGGCGGGTGTGTCCCTGGCCCCCCTTGGTCTGCAGACG
This sequence comes from Ailurus styani, assembly GCA_002007465.1. Taxonomy (NCBI): domain Eukaryota; kingdom Metazoa; phylum Chordata; class Mammalia; order Carnivora; family Ailuridae; genus Ailurus; species Ailurus styani. The sequence goes on along the minus strand of LNAC01000402.1, from coordinate 1,016,204 downwards.
CAGCTCCGGCCTTCTCTCCCAGGCCCTGCTGCCTCCCAGGCCTCCAGCACCGTCTCCCCAGAGGCGGCCGCTCCCTCAGAGCCCCCCTGTGACACCCTCCCGTCAGGGGAGCCCCTGGCTTCAGAGGCCCGGGTGTCTCTCCCGGCCACCTGCTCACGGCACCTGCGTGGTAGCTGTCCGTGGCTCAGCGTCACCCCTTAGATCACATGTTGGGGTTCACGGGGACCACTTGTTACCCAGCTTTGTTGAAGCTGTGCTTGGAGGGTTTCCTGTTGGCCTGTGCAAGTTGCTCTATTTTTATGGAGATTATGGGAGGCTTCGAAACCAACCCCCAATGCCTTGCGTCTGGCTTCAGAGGCAGCGAGTGGGGGGCAGGGGCGGGCTGGGGCCGCCACGGGGCCACCACGGGGTCGCCACGCAGACCAGGAGGGGCCCGGGTCTGGTTAGGGCATGAAGGGGCGAACCCTAAGTCCCTGGGATGTAAGGTCAGCAGACTTGGTGGCTGCTGTAGAGCCTGACTTTGTCATTACCCCAACAAACAAATCTTCATTCCACGCGGTCAGTGATCACACCTCGGGTGCCGGTGGCAAACAGCCAGTCACACAGATACTCTTTCTTTTCATTTGTCGAGAGTCTGCTATGTGCTTTCACGTTTTATAATCGTGGTTGTTAATAGTAAATTATATGCCGAGATAAATCTTAATATTTTGAGAAACAGAATTAAAAATGTTCCCAGCCTCCTGCTCTGGAATCGTTCATTTTCCCGGCTTCACTGACACATATTTATGCTTTCCTTTGCCCACGTGGCCCTGCCGTTGTCCGTGCGGGATGACCTCTCTTCCAGTGGGCCCATTTTGCTTAAGTCCTTTAAAATGATTAATCGATGATGACCTTTGAATTAAAATACCATATTTCTTGATTCTAAGATGGATATTTTTCACCTGCGAGCATTTCTGAAATCTGAGTGCAGCCTGTAATTGATGGTTGCTTTTAACACGGTCTTTTTTCCCCCCGAAAAGCTGTTAGTAAATAGATGGCACCTCTTATAATGGATGGCATCTTAGAATCAAGGAAATATGGTAATTATCTTCCGGGGGCATCGGGGAAGGCAGCGGCCCGCATCCTGGCCGGCGGTATGCATTCCACCTCACAAGTGGTGGCTTCGGAGAGTTGCAAGAAATCTCACCAGGACTTGGTCTGGTTTCCTCATTCTATCCCGATTTGCTGACTTTGGATTGTTTTTCTGGGTCCTGTGAGAAGATCCTCTTCTGCTCCCCGTCGAGTCACAGAATCAGGTAAATGTGTTTCGGGTCCCTAGCCTTGGTTCCCGTCCCGGGCGGGCGAGCTGTCCCGGCCCACAGTCCGTCGGCGCCTCGTGTCCCCCATCTCCCCCGACCAGTCTGGGGTGCTGCGTCGGCACGTTTAGGATCCCCAATCTACTGTCGGAGGGTCCGTGGGGAAGATGTCAAGCCAGCTGACAACTTAAAAGCAAACACTTAAAAATATGACAACATTCATCCTGAAAGGGACAGTCTACTTGCAGATAAAGAGAAGATAATTGATTAAGCTGGTTATTTATGAAAGAAAAAAAAGGACAATGATTTTTGAAAGGGGGAAAAGCAGTGTTTTAGATTTTTTCCCCCTAAAATGGATGGTTCTTTTTCCCTTAATGGGAAAGAGTTAATGGCATGCATGTATCCGCTGCCGTGTGAGCCGTTTGGAGGAACCACTGTCAGTTCAGAGTCTGAGGATCTTAGTGCTAATGCAGGCCCCCGGGTTCGGCGGCTCCACGCCCTGTTTTGACAGGGATGAGCACAGAACGGGCGGGCGCTGCCCACATTCTGGGTCAGGGGACACTCGGGCCGTGCTGCCCGCATCGAAGTCTGGGACAGAGGGGTTGGAGAAATGGTGGCTCAGGGATCCCACCTGGAAAGAGGCAGAGGCCAAGAGGTTCCAGGCCATCCTGTGCCCGAGGGTCTGCCGGGACCCCTGGGCGCCCTGACGTGGGGCCACACCCAGGGGCGCACGCTGGGCCCCGAGTGAGCGCGCATCCACCGTGCTCGTGCCCACTCTGCCAGATCTCTCTGCTCGGAGCCACGGCCCTGTCCGCACCACGTCTGCCCCACGGACACAGCCGTTAGGTCGGTGGCCCCGATAGCCGTGCTCGTGTAATGCTTCGGCTCAGAAGTCTCCAGCGGCTCCCTGTTGTCCTGCAGAGCCTGGGCCTTACAGACCTCCCCAGCAGGGCCCTCATGGAAAGGGGAGACCTTGTCTACCAGGACTCCCCACGCCCAGCTCAGCTCTGGGTCCCCACCCCCCGGGTGTCTGGGAGCAGATGGACCTTACTGCAGGAAGAGTGCTCCAGAAGTCTGTGATGTGCATGTCCTCTCCAACAAGGAGCACTCGTGGCTTCTCCACGCGGTGCCTCCACTCACCCACTCTCCTTAGAGCCTCCTGAGTGTGTTTCTTTCATTTGCACGTTCCCAGCTTACTGATTCTGGCTTGACATGCAGGAAAAGCTTAATAAATGTGCATTGTTCTAACCAACAGAATCTACTTCTTGTTCCCAATAAGTCTCTTTCTTTCTCACCTCCGCGACTTTGCTTCTGGTGCTCGCTTCCCCTCCTGCCCCTGACTGTCTGCACCGTAAGGTCTCCGTCCTCCTTCCGGATGCTTTAATATGCTCCCTTATAACATGTCCAGTGGGTGACAAAGGGGAACGTCTCTGTTTCGCGGCACCTGTTCCAAGACGGAGCCTCTTGGGCCTGGGGTCCTAGCATCCGCACCAGAGTGTAAGCTCTAAGGGCTGCCGGGACATCACGTCCAAACCAACCTCACAGCACGTGTGCTGCGATGTGTCCTCAGCCTCGTGCAAGGTGCTGGACACACCCAGAGGCATTGTCCCCCCAGTGACTCTGATTTACAGGTGAGAACACCAGGGTCGTGCAGGAGGGAGCTCTTTGTCTTACGTCCCATGGCCCAGGTCTCTGGACACCCCGTCCTGTGTTCACTCTTGGAGGGGAAGGGAGTTCGTGTGTGCTGGTTTCTGACATCACCAGTGAGAGATGATATCCTTAAAGAATGGTTATTTCTGTGGCCACAGAGTAAGAAATTACTCAGTGGTCTAGACAGACAACCCAGTTTCCAGAGTGTCAAGGAACAATCCTACTGTAGAATTACCTCCTAGTATAATCTTGACCGGTTAACCCTCATCCCGATAGTATAATGATAATGAAGTATTTTGTTTTTGTTTTGTTTTGTTTTGTTTTGTTTTTTTGATAATGAAGTATTTTGAAGAGTGCCTTCTCTTTATGGAAGAGAGGAAAGCATTGCCTTTTATTTATAAGTCATGGGGGTCACTAGGAGGAAGAAATCCACAAACATGTCTGTAAATGTCAAGGAGCATCTCCTGAAAGATAAAGAATGTACGTGTGAAAATTACGCTCTTCCGATCGTCCACGGGCACGTGGCACCTGTGCCGGCTCTCCGCGAGCCGCGGGGCAGGAGCCCACACGGGTCATCCCCCGGACAGGTGTGCTTGCTGGGGCCACAGCCGGGCGATGACAGGGAGCAAGGGAAGATGGGAGGAAGAAAATGTAGTGCTCACAGACCAGGCTCGGAGCAGGACACCTGAGAGTCGCTATAGGAAAGGCCCGGAGGTGGGACACGTCTTGGTGCAAACTTGGGACCGTGTCCTGTGCAGGCGTGAGCAGGTTGATCACAAGTCCTTGGGGCACCCAGAGCTGAACACCTGCCAACACTCATGTTCAGTTCAGTGCCAGAGGGCGGCCACCAGGTAGAGTGCCCGTTTACAAAAGGGATGAGCAGGGTTGCCGTTCACTTTTGTTTTCTACTACCAATTTCTCCTTTAAGATGAGCCAAAAAGCCACCGAGGTAAAAGCAATCAGGGTACTCAGCTCCAGGACAACGGGGTCAGGGCTCCTGAGGTCATGTGTGTTTAAAGTGTGCGCACAGAAGGCTGGAGCCGGGGAGCCCAGGGAACACTTCCTCCCGAGGCCGAGGCGCCGGCCCCCTGCCACTCGGGCGGGGCAGGGGCGGGAGTGCGGGTGTGTCTGCTCTGCGTCGGGGGGTCGGACACGCGCTCGGTGAGCAGTTATCACCTTCTCCTCCACTCCCCTCCCGCGGCCGGGGTCTCGGGCACGTCTGTTCTGGGTCTGCCCTATTCCCTCGTCCAGTGCCTCGGGCTGGACCTGAAACAACCCTCTACACTCCGGGGGACACTTCCTGTCCCCAAGAAGCTGCACTTGCAGGGGGGACATAAAGTCGACACGCCTGGAGCCAGGACAGTTGTTGCACACAGGACTTGTTACTAAAGTGAAGCACAGACGGAGTGTGTAGGTCCTCGCGTTCCGCTCTATCTTCATCGTGCACCTCCTCACACGCTCCCCTACCTGCCACACCACGAGCTCTGCAAAGGCAGAAACGGGGACTGCTGAAATCTTCCCAGGGTCAGACCTCCCCGTGGGGCTCAGGCTGCATTTCTTGGGTGAGCGAGCACTCGAGGCCGGGGCTCGGGGCAGACGGCAGAGCTGAGGCACAGCAGGGGCCGGTGTGAGCTGAGCTGGAGGCCGGGAAGTGTGGACGGGTGTGCGGTGTGCGCACTGTGCCCACTGCACATGGGGGGGTGGGCAGGGAGGACGGCAGGTGCGCGGCCCCACCCCTGTCCCCATGAGTCCCTGTCCCCGCGGGTCCCTGCGGCTGCCTTCAGGGCTGCCCTCCGGCACACAGCAGCTGGCCCGTCACTCCCGCTGCAGTCCCTGCATCTCTCGGGCCTCACAGCTGCCCCACGCGGACCTCTGGGAACCGGAGGTGTTCCCCACAGGCTCCGGCTTCCAGGGCAGGGGCGCGGGACCCTCCTGGAGGTTGTCTGCATGGCCGGGAACCCATGGTTCTCCTCGTCCTGCCCCTGCCCCCCCCCCCGGCGGGGAAGGACCCTCCCTGTGTCCCCGCAGCTGTGGGGCACGTTGCTCTTGCCACACGGCCTCGGAGGCCTCGTGTCTCCTCATCCATGTCTCGCCGTGACCAAGCTCCACGCAGAAATCATCCTGGGGGAAATCGGCAATCAAACACAGGCATTGGCTCTCCGGGATCTCTGTCTCTCTAAGTTGAAGGGTTCACATGCTCTTTAGAGGTCATGGGCCTCATTTCATAGTCTTTACCATTTCGGTCACTTTCTAGCACAAAACACAGAGCACACGGCAGCCCAGCTCAGCACACGGTATCCGTGTCCTTTCATCCACCGACGGCGACACTGGACAGAAGTCGCGGGCCGTGTGCCTGGATGTTAAAAGATGACTTGCTAATTGCTCTTCTCGTTAAGAGTATCAGGATCTGGTGATGAAGTCCCCAGGGGGGAGTCCTCTGCGGCGCATGGGACATAACACCAGGGGAAACCGTCAGTTAGCACATGGTGTCCGAGCTTGCGCGTGGTGGCGACCGCATCTCTCTCCAGACCGGCAGCGGAGAAGGATGCCGAGGTCGTGCAGGAGGGCGTGGGGGGCCCAGGCATGGCCCTGGAGCCCGTGTGCTGCTGGGGCCGCAGGGGACGGAGCCGCCCGGGGGGACTCAGCCCCTCTGTGGGTTGGGAACGCGGTGCACCGTGCAGTGCGGGCAGGACGGGGGCCTGGCGGCCGAGGGCTGAGCGCGCAGTGGGGACGGCCTCGCGTTGCAGCGCAGTGTTCCCGTCCATGGCTTTGGGACCCAAGCCATTTTTAAGGCTTCTAAATTCTTGAGTCATCAAATAACGGGGCGAGGAGCGAACTCTGATGGTGTTTACCCCACACATCATTTCTCTACGTGCAGTGGAGGCACACCGCCCCCAGCCCCCCGAGCCCGGGGAAGGGGGCCGCCCCGCTCCACGGATGCTCCTCGTCCGCCGTTGTCTCCAGACTGCGCCTCTTTGAAGTGACCTTGAACGCGCAGAGAAGAGCCCTGCGTGGCCTTCCTGAGGAGCTCCCAGGAGCCGGAGACCCCTGCGGACCTAGAGCCTTGAAGAAAAGGAGTTTGTTGTCCCCATTCTGCCTGCCTTGGTGATGCCTGAACCCCGAGGGGGCGGTTTCCGCCCCGCCGTGTCCTCTGGCCAATGTGCGCTAACAGGACCACCCACCCAGGCCCAAACCAGCGGGAGGAGCAGGAGGAAGTGTGACTTCTTCCCGGGAAGCCAAGAAATACAGGGTGACAGCCAATCTGCCCCAGGGCCGCCCCACAGGTCCCAGGGTTTCGGGAAGTGAGGTGAGGGGTGCCCTTTCCCTGGGCCAGGCCAGCAGAGCCGGGGCGGTGCGGACCAGCCTGGAGAGCAGCCCCGGTGGGCGGCGTGTGGGGTCTCCGCTGCGGGACCCCTTGAGAGACAGGAACGTGGAACGGCTCTTGGTGCCCAGGACAGCTGGAGACCTGCCTGGCACCTGCAGAGGCCACAGTCTCTCACGCTCGCTCCTGAATGGGGATGTTAGGGATGGAACGAGGCTGTGTGCATGGGCGCAGGCCCACTGAAGCTCGAGGCTTTCTCCTGACATCTGACTTGAAGGGTTTTAGGTGGAACGGTTGGCGGGTACAGATGGGGGAGCAGAGTCTTCGTCCTGAGCGGCTGGCTCAGTGCAGCCCCTCCAGTCCCCCGATCCGTGGGCCTCCGTGGACGAACCGTTCTGCTTCGTTAGAACCAGCGATCTGTTCTGGATTAGGCCAAGGACGCGGGCTCACAGGCCCGGACGCTTTGGTGGTGGCCCGCAGGTCCTCGGACGCACGCCCTTGGCACCATTGTCTCCTTTCTGGAGTCGGTGTGCTAGAGCCGGCCTGCCCAGCCAACAGTCGTGGGTGTGGACGTGACCCGGAACCAGGGGGTTTAGGTCTCAACTCAGTCGGCTCCTGGCTGTGGGATCGCGGATGATGAACATAACCTGGGGCTACTCACGTCCCCCATCTATGCACCTGGGACGCTGGTGAGCCCGTGGGGTCGTTCTAAGGACGAGGAGTAAGTCCTGTGCCCGGCACACAGCAGGCGCTCTGTGAAGGAAAGCTCGAGTGTCAGTGCTCGGAATTCCCAGCACTGGGCTCCGTTTACCGGCACTCGGGCCGGGCTCGGGAGGCTGTGGGCGTGCGAGAGGCGGGGCACACGGCGCCCGCCAAGACGGCATCTCCAGCCTCCAGGTGCTCTCTCAGATGGAGTCTCAGAGTTCACGGATGAGCGTCTTCAGGACCACACGTGTCCAAGGTTTGCACTGTTGCAAATACGTACGTGCTGTCCTTTCCGCGTGGGGCATGTGTTCCCTGCAGCTGAGTTGTGGAGCCAACTGCAAGGACGGCTCAGCAGAGAAGTGAACTCGCCCGGTTTCTCTGACTTCTGCACAGCTGGTGCCCAGGTGAGCGCCTCCCTGCCGGGCGCACTAGGGCCGGCGACCAGCCCTTCCTCCAGGGCCCGGCACGTCCACCGTCCGCGTGGCCCCCAGCGCCCCTGCTCTGGCTTCCTCTGCCCCCTCCGCGGCGGTACCCTGGCCGGGGACCAGGCGTTTCAGCCGTGGGGCACTTCTGCTGGCTCTGCTCCGGGCTGCCTCTTCAGCTGAAGATGAAACTCCTGAAGGTGTCTCTGTCCTTTTACGTGCCTGCTGGGAACTGCGGTGAATAAAGCTTAGACTGGCATTTTTAATAAGCTGGCCTCAAGACTCCTCCCAGATGGGCCTCCCCGCACACTCTTGCTCTTTCCCTGGGCGCAGATGAACAGCACGTGTCGACACCCGGCCCAGCTCTGCCTTTGTTCGTGGCTCCTTGGGACTCCATGTCCTCCGGGGCCTTTCTGGGCTCCAGTCTGGAGCGATGCCTTTCAAAGCCTACCCATTCTGTAGGGTGATGTCCAGAAGGCTCGGCCCTGCTCTGCACCCCAGAGCTCGTGGTGTTGGCGGTCCGCGCTGGCTTTGTGCCAGCGTCTCCTGTCCTGGTCGTGAGCGTCCAGAGAGCCGGGACCGTCTTGGGTCGCTTCCTTCCTTCCAGCGACCCTCCCCCTGTTGGGAACACCTGTGCTCCAGAGCAACGTGTGAATCGTGGTGAAATGATCAAGTGGACTGTAGGATCTGCTTGAGCACCGCACCCAGCCATGGTCGCCGCCTGAGCTCTGCACGGAGTCCCAGGGGAGCCTGTTCATCGGACGTGGGAGGAAGGTGCGGGCTGTGGCTTTCCCGAGCCTGTTACCAAGCGGCCGTCACACCTGTCACTCTGGGCTGGAGCGAGGGGGCCCCGTGAGCACCGACCCCGCGGAGCCGCATCGGGGGAGGACAGAGTCCCTGCTCTGTGGTGTGTCAGCCCTTTCCCGTGTGGGTTAATCGGGCTCCGCAGGGGCCTCCTTGAGCCGCCGATTCCTTACCTGGGACCCTACAGCGCGTCGATGCGTTCACGTCACTCCCAGCGGCCTCGTCAAGGGGAAGGTGAGGCGGGGGCGGGACACGCGGTGAAGGAAGGACCGGCCGTGCCCTGGGAGGACTTACCTGCTGGAAATTCCCGGCCTCCCACCGTCCTCGGGTCGGAGGGCGTCCGTCGTGCCAGGACGCGGGGTCTAGCCGAGGCTTTGGTTCGAGTGGCTCAAGCGTGGAGAAGGAATGGAAGGATGATAATAAAAAAACAAGAGGGAACAGCGGTCGGCACCGGCGGGCTCAGCGACGCACAGGCAGGGTGAGCCGGCGGACGGAGGGAGCGCGGAGCGGCCGAAGGGGCAGCACGGTGACAGGACGTCTGCCGGAGCCCCCCGCCTCCTTTGTCCCGTTGATCAGCCAGGCAGACTTAAGCGGTACTGGCCCCTGTCCCCGCCGTGGCACCCCTGCCACGTCCCCACGCGACCACCACACGAGGAGGACAGCCGCAGGGGGAGAGAAGACAAGGGACACAGAGGAGCGTGGCCCCGGCTTTGAAGCAGAAGAAGGCTTGCGTGGCTGCAGGGGAGGAGGAGGTGGGAGCCTGGGATGCACGGCCGCCCAGCAGGCGCGGGAGGGAGCGGGGCCGGGAACCTCAGCTCCTCGCTGGGGGAGGGGGAGCCCGCAGGGGGTGAGCAGCTTCCAGAAGGGTTCTGGCCAGTCGGTGCCCAGCTGACCCAGCTCCCTGCAGAGGAAGTCAATTGAATATGAACTTGGCTTTGGGGAAGGGATTTCATGTCTCTGGGCCTCATTTTCCTGCAGTGTCAAGTTTTGGAGCACTCAGTTCATGGAACCGCTTCCGGGCTCCTCGGTGTGGGCCAGTGCGTGCTCTCGCCAGTACGTGTGTGTTGGTCCTGTGGCAGGGAGAGCTTCCTAGCCTGGCCGGGCCAGCCGATGCCCAGGGGCTCCAAAGTATCTCCAAATGCAGGACCCTCCGTGCAGCAGCCGGCGGCCTCCCAGAAACGCCTACGTGGGACCCCAGCAGCATCCACGTGACGTGGGAGCCACGACAGGGAGTCTGTCTCTCCCACCGCACCCTTGACAGTGACACGCATGTAATCCAGTTTCCTGGAACAAATCTGGGGCGCAGAGAGAAGATCAGCTGTGTGATCCTGTGTCTTGCTCTGTGTGTTTCTCATTTAAATGAGGTTTCACACTTGTCCAGAAAGTGGAGCGTTGAAGTCGTGGTCCCCCGATAGGATGTCAGCCACGGATCAGTGACACCGTAAACTTTACCTTGGGAGGCTCTGTAATTTTATGTTGAATCAGGTACTGTCTTACACCAACTTGGAACCTGGTAAAAGTGCTAGCAGTCTCCAAACATTTCAGGAAAACTCACAGAATAAAAACCTAAAATTAGAAAATTTCCATTTATTATATTATGTTGTGTTAATTAGATAAAAGACATCATTATAAAACTTAAGATAATGCCTTTATTCAGAAGTATGATGATATTAACTCTACTTTCTTGAGCATCTATTATGTTCTAGGAACCTTGCTAGCTGCTTTACTACTTTCTAACTTGTCCTTGCGATAACTCTGAGGGGTCACTTCATGCTTTCTTCCTTTAGGGGAAGTCTGAGGCTCAGAGAGGTTAAATTATCTGCCCTAAAGAGAGGGCTCCAGGCTTCCAACCCCAGCTGTGCCCTGGGGCACGAGGTCGGGGACCTGACCCGCTCTCCACACGAGAACAGCGTGTCTCCCCAGCTCCGGTCTCGCAGGCTCGCTGATGAGCCCTGGCTGCCAGGACGGTGCTTTCCTCTCGAAACTTCACGATGGGGCCTTGGCGCTCTGCTCCGTTGTCAAACAGCACAGGGCGCAGGCGTGTCCCGGGGCGCCTGGGAGGGGGGCTGCAGAAGGAGCTATGGAGCCCAGGTCCCTGCGATGCTCAGACACGTCCTGCACACGCTTCTGCTGACCTGAGCATCCTTCGCGGTGTCTACAGTTGAGAATGGTTGAGTGTGGGAGGCCCCGAGGGGATGTGGTGGGGGGTCTCCTCAGGGAGGCACAGGTGAGGAAAGGTCAGTAGCTGAGTTCAGCTCAGAATGTGTCCATCTGAAAGCATCTGGCTTTTTCCTCCCTCTGCCTCTAGACAGGCCTCCCCCCGCCCCCGGGCCATCCTGGACGGTGGCCCGAGTATAGTCCTCATCTGGAAATGGGCTCTGCTTCCTCCTGTGCTGCCCCCGCTGCTTCCTGGAAAGGCTGGGGTGCAGGTGCGCGCTTCCTCCTCGGCTCCGTCTCTTCTGACGCCCTGCCCTCCACCTGACCTTCACCTGACCTTCAGCTGACCTTCAGCTGACCTTCAGCCACATGGACCAGTGGTCCTTTCCTCAGGCCTTTGCTTCTGCTGTCTGGACTGCTGATTCTCCCTCCTTCAGGTCGCAGCTCCGAATCACCTCCACTTGGAAGCCTTCCTTGACTCCAGGCCTGATGGAGGGGTTCCTGGTATTTTACATTTGAGGACTGTTTCCTGCTTATTTGCCTGTTGGCCCTAGGAGTTCTTGTGAGCTCTGAAAGCAGGAATGCTCCAAATTTACATTTGCCCTCCAGGGCTAGCGATTCTCAACAAATAGAGTACTCACTGTACGGTGTTGAGTAAAGTCAGCCATTTCTTTGTGACTTTAGATAAGAAAAGGATTTTGTTGGGAAGATACATTCATTGTAAGAGAGTCTGTCACAGGCGTACCTTGACTTCTCACGAGTATTTACTGAGTGTGCTTATCACAAACTAGCATAAGATGTTGAGCAGGACTTGCTTTATGTAAGGGATGCTTTGTTTCTGGTTTATTTATTTATTTTTTTTAGGGCTGCTTTATTTCTTAAAAACTACTGTATGTATGGTTTCGAAAACAGGGTCTGGCGTATTGTGAGCACCCGACAAACATGCATGGAATGAATGAATGAATGAGGTACTCCAGAGCTTCTAATGACTTTTCACATATGTGATGTTCCATGAAAATTCACACAAAACTTCAAAGAAAGGTGCATTGGTAACTATCCCAATTTTACTTATTTATTTATTTTTTGAATTTTTTATTATTTAAAAATTATTTATTCATTTATTTGACAGAAAGCACAAGCAGGGGGAGCAGCAGGCGGAGGGAGAGGGAGAGGTAGACTCTCTGTGGAGCAGGAGCCCGACGTGGGGCTCGATCCCAGGACCCGGGGGTCATGACCTGAACTGCAGGCAGACGCTTCACCGACAGAGCCTCCCAGGCGCCCCATCCCAGTTTTAGATGAGAAACAGAGGCCCGGAGATGCTAATAAGAGCCTTGCTCGGGGTTGTCAGCACAATGCTCCGCACAGAGCCAGCCCCAGACGTTTGCTCAGTCGCTCTCTGGGAGCCTGTGAGCTCACACGTGTCATCCATTACTCACTCAGTGACCTCTGGGCACCTGCAATGAGCAAGCGCTGTTCTGATGGCAGAGTCACTCGGGAGTGAGTCAGAGGGGGTCAGTGGTGGCCGGCTCGGGGATGGGGTCTGGCTCACCAGGGTCTCGGTCAGCACAGTGTCCGGGCTTGAGAGCAGAGCTGGATCGTCTGTCTGCATGAGTGAGGACAGGTGTCCTTGCACGCGGTGATTAGCCTGGGCTGTGGCTCAGTTGGGGCTGCAGTGAGAATGTGGACCCAGGTCACTGAGCACCTCCGACTTGCAGGCGTGTGTAAGGTTTTGGGATATAGAGAGAAGGGCACAGTCCCTCCTTTGAAGGAGTCCCAGCCAGTGGGGCAGGCAGACACGCAGGCAGAGCCGGTGGGCTGGGCAGACACGCAGGCGGGGCCGGAGGGGTGGGCAGACACACAGGCAGAGATGTGCACAGGGTTCCGTCGATCACAGAACAAGGGCATCCAACCAAACTGGGGTGAGCAGGGACAGATTCAGAGAGGAGCAGATGGTGCACGGGGTTGCCGAAGGTGGCGTGAGGTTGAGGGGTGGGGAGCTGTATTCAAGCCTGAGGGAGCAGCGTGGGTGAAGCCAACACACTCTTGGAGAACAGTTAACAGCTTGGTGTGAACGAAGCATGGGCATGGAGGGCTGGGAGCGGAGAGGCAGGGAGCTGGTAGCATATCGTCCTTGGGCAGATCTGAGCCTTCCCTGGAGTAGGGGGTAGTTTTCACTCCCGGGACCTTTTGGCACCTCGTCTCCTAGGCCAGGCTGAACTCCTGGCTGTCTCTCTGGGGGGACGACGTGGGGTAGCGCGTGCCCACCCTTCCCTGTGTGCCTTGCGCCCACCACCTGGGATGAACCTAGCCCGGGCAAGTGCACCTCCCAGGCCTGCCTGTTTTCTCCCTGCGGTTGGCACCCCTGGGTCCTGACACCTGCCTCTCACTCTCCTTTTGATTTTGGTGACCTATTTGGACAACTCCCTGGCTTTCTGATTCTGAGTATTTGTTGAATGAACGTGGAATGAATGGATGCCTTTGATCTTCCCCTCAATTGACAGCTCTTGGCCAGATGTTTCTATAGCCTTGATCTTCTGGGAGCCTCGCTGGCCCCCCAAGGAGGGGGCTTGTGGCTTCTTACTTGGAGAACTGCTTGTGTTTCGTGAGTTGAGTCAGATTCTTTCCTGGGAGGCACAAACAGACCTCAGCCTGGCTCTAGAGTGAATGAGGACGGACGCCCACATAAAGTTTGGAACATCTTTGTCCTTGGTGCTAATACTTGGCAGCTTGCGCCTCTTCTGATAATGAGTGCGTGATGGCTGTCTCCGTGGCTTTCAGGAGCCGACCTTGGTCACCATGGAGACGCGCGTCCTGCTGGAGCTGCCCACAAAGCCTGTTCCATGAGCCTTCACTTCCCGTTTCCCTTTCAAGGGCCCTCTATTCATAACCACTTTGAAACCCAACAAGTGGGAAATGTCACGCAAGGGAGTGGACGCAGTTCCGTGGTCGCTGGGGACGTCTCCGCAGTGTCCTGGAGGGCGGAAACACAGCCGTCGCTTGACAGGCGTCTTCACTGCTGCCCCTCCCCCCCGAGAATAAATTACCCTTTTCAACCAAGTCAGATTGAAGCACAAATTTGAAGTCATGGCTTCGATTGTCTGCTTCTCTGGGGTGGCAATGTGGAAGGAGCAGCTCCCTTGTATGGAGCGTGACAATCCCCAAACAGGCCCGCTTTTGGGGACGGCAAAGGGACTTGTCTCCAGACTTCTCCACAGCTCCCGTCAGAGCCCACACTGGGCGCAGAGACGGGGTAAGTGCAGTCCCCCCGGTGCCCTGTACCACTGATGGCTGAATGGACCAGAAACGGCTTTCTCGTCACCCAAACCAGGGCTACTTCATTGTTCTCTCCGACTTTGTAGTCATGCAGAGGGAATACACCTCCTCTTCGGGGTGGGGGGCCTCCTGAGTATTGGGTAGAGTCAGGCGGTGGAGATTCTGACTCTGGTTCTGTTCCCACACCCCCAGTGAGCCAACTCAAGTGACTTGCCTTCTCTGAGATCCCTTTTCTTATCAACAAAGTGTCTCTTTGTGTTTCCAAAAGGCGCAGGTATGAGCTGGACACACTGGAGCACGTCATATGTGTGGGACTGATTTGCTGATCGTTACTGTTTTCATTCCTACTAGTATATTATGGTGCTGGCCATTTCCTTACACTCTCCCCAACTTAATTATTATTAAAATAATTTTTGACCCATTTTAGAATGAAAATACAGTATTATTGCATGTCTTTAATTTCAGCTTTGAATAATAATACAGGCATTTAAGGCTGTAAATTTCTTCTGACTACAGATTTTGTTGCATAGATATTCATTTGTGGTTTTCTCTTTGTCAATTTCTAAGTAGTCTGCAGTGGTAGTTTTCCTATGTTTCTTTAACTTAAAGATTATTTTGTTTAGGTGTTTTATTTGTTTTATTTTTTGCAAGTTCACCTTTATCTTTTTGGTTTATTCAGAAGTTCTTTAGTTTTTTTCCACTGATATAGAGATTATATCACATGCCTTGAGTATGAGCTGTGCTTTTATAAAATTATTATGGTCCTCTTGGTTACTTTTAATGCAATTATTTTGTGTTCTTTATTATTTGTTATTGTTAGTGGGGCTTCTCTTGCATTGCTGTTTATATTTCCTTGACCTACCTTTGCTGATCTCTTAACTTTAAGTCCTGCTCCCATCACCCTGGTTTAGATGGATCTCTTCTGCATTTATTTCTTGTTATTTTCTCACTTTAAAGAACTTTGTCATACTTGTGCTTTCTGTTTTTCATGGTTTTGTGATTGCTTTAAAGTTTTCCTTTTGCATTTTGATATATGTAGTGCCTTCGTATTATCTCGGAGAGGACACCTGTTTTTTTCAGAGTTCCGCACGAAGAATGTCTTCCTGCCCTTTCCTCAGTAAGACGAGACACTCAGCACACTTTCCAACAAACCCTTGCCAGTGAGCTGTCATCTCAGGTCCTGACTATTGACAGTATTCTCGGTCAGTATGTTAGTAGTTAGTGGTTACATTATTTCCATTACCTTTTAAGAATGAGCCCAGCTTTGTGCTCGTTCCATTGTTTAATCTCCCTTCTTTTATACTTTGTCCATTGCAGTTCTAAACTCTACTTGGAGTCAATGGTTTTAAAAAATATTTTTTTCAACAAAAGTGTATAATCCTATCATTTCTTTGCTTTTCTGGCAAGATCTTCTTGTCACTTAAATTTGAATATAAACTTTTATAGGCAATATTCTTTGAAAACTTAAGATCATTCACGTATGTGCTATTTAAGAATGACCTGATTTTTTTTCATTTGTAGGTAATCTTTTATCTTGTTGGTAACATGGCACAGTTCATAAGAATGAGAATATAAGGATATATGTATGAAATCAACATATCTAAGATTCTTAATACTTTTCCCAAGATATTTAATGATCTTTCTTGCTTAAGACTTGAGCTTCTCTTTTGCTCTTGTATATATATTCAGGCTTTGAGTTTGTATGTTCTGATTACTTCTGGAATTCCTAAGTCAGAGCTCTCAGACTTGTTTCTCTTAGATTTCAGTTATCCGTGTTTTGTTCCCTTTCATGGTTCTACCTCGGTTCAGTTTTCTGAAAATTTCAATCTGCCCCTTCTGCCTCCACTGCAGTCTTTAATCAAGACAGGTGTTTAATCCGTCTTACGTATTCTTTCCTATTCTGGATCATGACTCCACGTCTGTGGGCAACATGTTCTTTGAATTTTACTGAGGCCCCAAATTGGGGCGTTCGGGTGTCCCCAGAGTAGACCTGTGTCATTGAATGGCTCCTGGGTGCCCCTGGCTGGAGCGTGGGAGAGGCGAGCCCTTTCTGGAGCCGGCAGACATCGCCTTTAACCTGGTATACGTGAGGGGCTCAGAGGGCATTCTGGAAGGGGTGGAGGGCACTGGAGTTTTAAGAAAGGGTCTGTAGCTTGAAGGACATTCTCCTAGTATTTGCCTCCACTCAAAGCCATTGTGCGACTCAAGGGTCAGATGGCACTGGAGGGGGGCCACCAACGTGGGGGCAGGTCCCGGGGGCTCCTAGGCCAGTCCTGAGACTTCCAGCTACATGACTCTTTGCAAATCCCTTCTCTCTGGTTCTTGTTTCGTCCATGTGTGGAATGGGGTGAAAAGAGCTGTGTGTGTGAGTGCCTGGCTCAGCTAACAGTTTTGACTTCATGTGCACGGCTTGATAATTGATGTTTGTGAGCAAAGGTCAAGGGATGGATGGGACTTGACTAGAGTCTTGCATGGGGGTTGAGACGTAGGTACTTTGCAGAAATCATGGTTCGACACGTACCGTCTTCTTCTGGTAAGAACGTATTCTGATGTCTTTTAGAAACCAGTGAGTCGCTGAGCTGCCTTCTGACGAGGCTGAGTGTTTGCTGTGGAGTCCTTTATTTTTTTTTTCCATTTATTAACAACTTTATTCTTTTTTTCCCCCTTTAATACTTTATGTTTTAATTGTTACGTTAGTCACCATAAAATACATCATTCGTTTTTGATGCAGTGTTCGTTCCCAGATTCATTGTTCATGCACCACACCTGGCGCTCCATGCAGTCCGTGCCCTCCTCCGCACCCACCACCGGGCTCCCCCAGCCGTGGAGTCGTGCCCTCCTCCGCACCCACCACCGGGCTCCCCCAGCTGTGGAGCCCGTGCCCTCCTCCGCACCCACCACCGGGCTCCCCCAGCTGTGGAGCCCGTGCCCTCCTCCGTACCCACCACCGGGCTCACCCAGCTGTGGAGCCCTTCATCATGTCTTCTGACTGCAGCGTGCGGTTTCTTCTCCCGTGGTGGTGAGCGGAGAGCGCTACGCTGGGCCAGCACCTGGACTGGCCACGGGGTGTCGGTCACGGCCGCAGGGGAATGTCGCACCTGTTTTGGGCTGCGAGGGCTCTGAACTGTTGCAAGCGCTCTGATTAAATCACGTTTTTCTTACCACAACCAGGAAACGGGAAGTGGTCTGACACAGAACACTGCATCAGTGATGATCAGATTGGGGAAATCCTCTTTGATAAGCATGTTCTGCCAAGCTGTGCACGCGCTCTGATGGCAGTCGGCTGCGGAGGGAACCGTTTTACTCACCAGACGGGCACCCTGCTCCAAGCTGCGGCCGTCCGTTGTTTTCAGGGGCTCCGGAGGCTCCTCTCCGAGCCCCAGACCCCGGGCTCCTCTGCACACACATACACCACGGCTCCAGAGTTGTTTGGCTGCAGACAGGCCGCATACACATAATTTTAAAAACTGAATTCTATCACTTGGACTGTGCTTTGTTTTTGTTTTTTAAAAGGAATCCTGGTTGGATGCTTTATGGGTGGAGACAAAGCACTCTGAGCGGGGTGTGGACAGATGCCCGAGTAAAGAAAGAGGAATCCAGCACGAAATTGTAGGGGAGGGACTTCGCGAGTGGGCGCAGAGACCCGGGTGTGAGTCCTGGCTTCGCCATGATCCCCGGTTCCCAGGCTTGTCGGGAGGGTCGATGAGGCCCTAGGATTCTGCTGGTGGATTACTCGATGCTGTTTCCAGTCCCTTCTCCACAATGTTCCTTGTAACTAAACACACCTCAACATGGGACCTTTTCTCTTTTCTCTTTCCCATAGGGGACTGTTTGCAGGGCAAACCCTTACTTTTTCTTAGATTCTATGCAGTGACACAAACATGGTTCAGGTATCCGTTATCCACAATAGAGTAAGTAAATGGAAAAAAATGAAATGAAGGAAAGGCACACTTACAACTTCTCCACCAGATTCCAAAGGCCAGCAATTCCTCTTGGGCACATGTTTCAAGTCAAAAGTTGTACTCACTGTCACTCGAGATGCATAACGCACACACCACAGAGTCATTTTTGTGTTACAGGTAATTTCTACTTTAGTTGAATTATTATTTGCAAAAATTATTCCTGCAATCACCAGTTTAAACTACTAAATAAACAAATATTCCTAAGAAGGCCCTTTCAGACTGTGTCCCTTCCACTTCTTCCACACGTGCATTTTCCTAAAGACCTCTCCCATCCCTGCACAGCCCAGGAGGGTAGGACAAGGGAGGGCTCCCTGGAATCTAGGGCTGTCTGTGTTGGAAAGGGGGTGGGTCTTTTGGCAACTCTGTAAAACACAACAGAAAGTGAAATCAGTGGATTTTCTTCCCCCACTCCGCTCCTGCAAACACTATCCATCGGCTCTTCTGACATGTTAGGTCTTTGCAAGAATTACAGAAGGGAGTCGATGGACCCCCATGGTTCGTCGGACTCATGTGCTAGATTTTAGGCACATCCATCTTTTTTTTATGATTTATTTATTTATTTGAGAGAGAGTGAGAGAGTGAGGGGAGAGGCTGAGGGAGAGTGTCTCAAGCAGACTCTGCACCGAGCGCAGAACCTGACACGGGGCTCAATCTCATGACCCTGAGATCAGGACCAGAGGCAAAACCGAGAGTCAGATGCCTCACCCGACCATGCCCCCCAGGCTTCCTGGGCACCACTATCTCGAAGGTGCTGGTGTTTGGGGGTGGAATCTTCCCCTACTCTCTCCTTTGCTACTTCCACATGCTGACGTTCCTGTAGCCCAGGCCGGTGGTATTGGGAGACCGTGGATGGGGAAAAGAGGGTGCAGGAGGTCTGGAGGCTTGGTGGGGCCTGAAGGAGCCTGTCTAGCCCATGGGGAGGACAAGACGGTGGCCACAGCAAAGGATGATTATGGTCTCTTCCTTTTGACAACATCGAAAAAGATGTTAATGACTTGTAGCCAGATGGGCACCAGCCTCGTGTTGCCTGGAGCTTCCCAGAGGATGGTATGGGAGGGGTTTGGGACCCAAGCAACCAGGGAGGCAGGTCACATGGTGGTTGGCATTAGTGGATTGACTAAGGCAGGCGGGACGAGTCCTGTCTGCTTCTGTGACTTGGCGCTGGGACTCCAGACACAGAGCAGCCTTGAAATCACAGCCACGGTTGGCAGCGAGAGCAAGGGCCGTGGCGGGCAGAGGCCACGGGGTGCTCCGTGTGTGTGTGGTGGACATGTCAGGTGGAACAGACACGGAGGCTCTGCCTCAGGGAAGGGCAGACCAGAGGGGCTGGGAGCTACCTGTGGGATGGTTGTGAGGTTGGAGATGAGGTCAAATATCCAAAACGTCCCACACAGTGGCCGGAGAAAGTGTTGGTACACAGCTACAAGGGCTTTCATGCCACGTTTTCTATTAATAAAAATGTTTTTAACGTGATTTATGGTTCCGTAGACTTTGTCCGTTGTAGATACTCCCAGCATGGCTGGGGAATTGGGAACTAGTTCCTCCGGAAAGCGTGTTCTTGTAACTGATTACCCGGCTGAATCAGTGACAATTTGTACCAGTGGAGGAGACTTCCAGCAGTGTTCGCGAGTCCTTCCCAAGTGCTGAGGGTGGGCCTGTGTCCCCCAGAAATTTCTAGCCTCCAGTGTCGAAGAATGTGACCTTCCTTGGAAATAGGGTTGTTGTGGATGTAATTAGTTAGGAGGAGACCATTCTGGACGAGGGCGGCCCTAATCCAACATGGCCGATGTCCTTATAAGAAGAGGGACATTTGAACAAGGAGGAGTGGCAGGATGGGCATCTGAACGCCTGCCGTGGAGGCAGACCCCGAGCGACGTGTCCCCGCACCAAGGAGCCAGCCCCAGGATCTCCCGCGTTCACAGGAGCTCAGGGACGGGCAAGGAGCAGGTGCACAGAAGCACCCCTGCCAGCGTCCTGATTTCAGATTTCTGGCCTCTGGAGCTGTGCTGGGGACACGTTGGTGTCTCGCTGAGCTCAAGTGGAACTGAGCTTTTCCTTGTAAAATGTCAGCAACTGGTGGCTTAATGCCCTTCTGACGTCTTCCTTGTATGGTCTAACTTGTTTCATGGAAAGACGGGGTTCCTTCCACTGAAGTCGGCTCAGCCAGCTGAGTGACCACGCGTGTGTGAGGACGTGTGTACTTGTTCTGTTCGGAGCTGAGATGCACCTGAGAAATCTTATAGATTTTAGGGTTTTCTCCCAAACAATTTAAAACCGGTGCTTTCTAACGGAATCCTCCGAGGAGCTGCCCTGGGTGGGGCGGGGGCAGAGGGAGCCCTGCGTGGTGCTGGGGGCCCGCCCGACACACGGGACAACCCGCGGGGACGGCCACCCACAGGGGCCGGGCCCCACGGAGCGCGGATGGCAGAGTGCGGAGACGCGGGCCCCTGGTGTGACCTGGCGCCCCCCACCCTGTCCCATGGCTGCTGCACCCAGCACGGCGGTGGGGTCGCGCAGGCCACCCGCTTTCCCAGGGAGGGACTGACCGCCGCGCTGCGTGAGGGCCTTGCTGAAAGGCCTGACTCCCGTGTGCAGAAGCTCCCTCCGCAGAGTGGAAGTGAGTTCTGGATCGTTTCAGTGGCAACCAGTGCTGTTTCCTTGACACGCTGCCCTCACGGGCCCCACTCTTGCAAACAGCGTCATCAGCTCTGTAATCCTTAGTGACTGTGGAACAGGACAATGGAGAGAAGGGCTGCCTTTCCGCCTGGTACGAAAAGCCACCTAATTGCGTGCGGCACGCGGGCCCGTGTTCTTGGATGGGGGAGGGGCGAGCGCCCGTGGCTCCCGCAGCAGGTGCTCGAGAGCACCTGGCCCAGGCCGCCCAGCGGGAGCAGGAGGGACGGGCATGAAACATGCATTTCCGGGACAGGCGGTGCGTGTGGAAGTCAGGGACAGAGCGATCCTGGCAGCCCCCAACCTCATCTGCCCACACCTAGAGCTCTTGCTGGAAAGGGAGAATGAGTGATTTTAACCCAAACCATGTTGTCACTTTGCGTTAGAAAAAGGTGAGAGGGGATCACGGTTGACAGGTGAGCCGAAGATGAAAGGGACAGTCCCATGTTCCGCCTTGGAACCAGCCTTGCCTGGCCGATGGAGTAACCATGGGGCAATCTTGCCCATGGAAGTGCTCGCTTGCGGCCGCCCTCGCTGGAAGCCCCTGCAGGGGGGACAGTGGAGCAAGGGAAGGAGGCCTGCCCCCCCCCCGCCCCATGATGGGCCGCCCGCCAGCCGGGGCTGCTCTGGACCCTGATGGGGCCTCGCACGGGGCAGGCATCACGAGTCTCCGCTGAACGGAGAGAAACTGGAGCGGGCCAGGCTGGGAGGTGTGGGCGGGGCTCCGGGGCTGGGTCCGGATGGCCGCCGGTGGATTGGCAAGGACAGGCAGAGCCCTGCTTCTAGAAAGGCCCAGACATCTGTTCCAGGGCAGTCACTGGGGAAGGGATCTGGGCCTCCAGGCCCAGGGTGGGGAAGCCAGAGGCCCAGGAAGACACTGCGGTGGCTTGTGGTTCGCGTCTATGCACTCTGGGGCTCCGGGGGGGCAGGAGCGTGGCCCCTGCGGCAGCCACGGGGCCCCGAGATAGAGGATGGACGCCGGCTCTGCGTGGAGGGACCGGGTGGTCCCAGGGCTGTTACTCTAGGGCCAAGTCTCAGGTCATGGTCTGGGGGCAGAGAGAATTCTCACCACGTCCTAACCCCGCAGCTCCTCCTGTGCGCGAGATTCCGTGGAGAAGGGCTTCCCACGGGAGTAAGGGCGGGCAGCGGACGTGTCCCCCGGGGCGGGGCCCTGGGGAGGGAGAGCCCCCGGGGCTGGGTCGGAGCCGTGGAGCCGGTCCTGGCGCTGTCCCATGAGCGGAGCAGCCCCGAGCAGGTGCCTGCCTCCGGCGCTGGCTTCTCTCTGCTCATGGGGCTGCCGCGAAGCGCGAGTGAGCACTGATGTGCGCGTGGGAGATGCCCTTTGTGAAATACGCAGCGGGAGCTGGGTCCCGGGCCTTCGCCCTGGGCCCTTCTGCCAAGAGCCACCGGGCCCTGCTGCCCTCACAGAGCCTTCCGCGTCCCATCCGCTCTGGGAGCCGCAGGAGCCCCAGATGCACAACCTTGAGAAGCCGTGTGCCTCCGGCAAGGCTGCTCCACCGTCACCCAGGGAGAATGCTCTGGGTTTGCCGTCTGCTTCGAAGTCTGCAGCACCCGCCGGCTGCCTTGCAGGGGGAGGGCCCGTGTTTCGGGGGCTCCGTGGCGCTGCTCCCTGGCCACCCTCCTGGACCAGGAGTCCTGCAGCCGGGCCTTGGCGCCCGTCCTGCTTCTGCGGACGGTGCCCAGCCCCTCGGAGCTCTCCAGAGGCACAGCTGTTTCTCCGCTGGGCCCAGTCACACTGTCTGTTGCAGGGACTCTCCGGGCTGGCTCCCTGGCCTCCGGCCTGGTGCTCTCCTGGGGGGCCCCGCGACCGGCCACGGCCTCCTGCATGCTGGTGACACGTCCCCCATCCCCGACGGCCGCCAGCCTGGCCTCATCCACTCTGGAAACCCGGGAAGGGCCATTTCAGTAAGCGACTTGGGCAAAGATGTTCCAAGGATCCTCCCCGTGACTTACCATGGAAAGGTCAGGCTTCCTGGAGTAGGTTGTGTTTCTAACGTGTGGCCTGAGGGGTTCACGGGGCCGTGGTGTTAAGCAGAGGCAGGTGTGCACCGTGCGTGACTTACACAAATGTGGGCGAGTGCCGTGCCCGCTGTCCGCCGAGGCCCCGGGCCCCGAGTGCAATCCCTCCGAGACCCCGGAACCCCGTGCCCCACGGGGATGCGGGTGACCACAGAGACCAGCAGCGGGCCGGGATTGTGATGAAGGCGGCTGGAGCGGGGGCCCCAGGGGGCTGGGGGAGCGGGGCGCCCCTCGCGGGCCCCGAGCTGCTTGGTGGTGGCCCTGCTGCCTGGAACACTAACCAGCTTGCAACTTTTGAACGGCTGTCGGTAGGACACGAAGAGAACACACAGAGAGGAGGCGCGGCCACAGCCAGCGGAGGGACGCCTCCCATTTCTGGGGCGGGGGGGGGGCGGCCTGGGCAGTGCTGAGGCCGCGGGGTCACGCCTGTCCCGTCTGCCCTGTGACCGCGGCACGCAGACACGGCGACGCGCCAGCCTGTCCCCTCGCCGAAGAAAGCCGCAACTTTCTATCAGGTTTGTTTAAGGTCTTCGGTGACATGAGGCAGAGAGCTCAGGCGGGGTGTTGGCCCCTCCTCGGGGTCACGGGGCCGCACGGGTGGAAGCGAGCGCAGCCGGGAACCCCGAGCTGGCGGGGGGATGGGCGCCCCGGTCTCCCGGGTCCAGTGGGTCTCAGCCCGGGAGAAGGAGGGCAGCGAAGGTCCTGGCGCCTACGGCTGGCCGAATGCCACCACACCTCCACTGGGGGCCACACCGGTCACCTTGCTGAGTCCACAGCTACTTGGGGGTTGACCCTGCAGCTCATGGCATTACGGGCTCTCCGCTGAGGACCCCCTGTGCCCGGCAGGGCCTGCTGCCCCTGCTGCCGCCCCTGCTGGCACCTCTGGTGGAGCTTTCTTGGCGCCTGTGTCCGACACCTGCCGCTGCCCGCCCGCCGCCCACAGCGCAGCTGGTTCTGGGGGGCGGGGGGCATGGAGTCCCCGCGGGGGGCGGGCGCAGCACGGGGGCTCACACCTGCCTGACACTGATGGGGTGCCCCGTCTCTCTTCCTCGTCTGGCCACCGTACTCCACCTTAAGACCCGGAAAGTTCCTGCAGACGGTTCCCCGCATGCCTTTTCCTTTGCGCTCCCGGGCCCGGCCCTTCCCTGGTCGCCCCCAACTTCTCCCGGCTGTCGGCTGACCGCTCCTTGACCAAACCCCAGGCAGGCTCTGCTGCGCCGACGCGGCCCATCCTTGAGTGTGTCCTCAGGAGCCGAGTTCTGGCAGGAACCCTGCCACGTTTGTCTAGGCAGAATCCCCCGCTGGCACCCGGCGCGGCCCTTCCCCCGCCACAGCGGAGGTCTGACAAGCGGGCCTGCAGCCAGCAAGGACACCGCCAACACTCCCGGAATCGTCCGTCCTGCGGGCCCACCTGCTCCTTGTCTGTGCGTCCCGGCCGTCCCCTGCTGTCTTCGGGCTGAATCCCACCCTCTCCCTCACTGTGCCCCCCGGCGGCGGGGGTCCCACGCCCGTCACCGCGTCCTCAGTCGAGTCCTTATCCGAGCGCCTGCGTGGTGTTCCCTTCACACCGTAGGACAGACTTGTTTCCTGTTCTCGGTCACCTTCCGCATGGCTGGCCCAGGGGCTCCACGACCAGGGGGTCCACGATCAGGGGGTCCACGACCAGGGGCTCCATGATCAGGGGGTCCACGATCAGGGGGTCCATGATCAGGGGCTCCACGACCAGGGGCTCCACGATCAAGGGGTCCACGATCAGGGGCTCCACGACCAGGGGCTCCACGATCAGGGGGTCCACGATCAGGGGCTCCACGATCAGGGGCTCCACGATCAGGGGGTCCACGATCAGGGGCTCCACGACCAGGGGCTCCACGATCAGGGGCTCCACGACCAGGGGCTCCATGATCAGGGGCTCCACGACCAGGGGGTCCACGATCAGGGGGTCCACGATCAGGGGGTCCATGATCAGGGGGTCCATGATCAGGGGCTCCATGACCAGGGGCTCCACGACCAGGGGGTCCACGATCAGGGGGTCCACGATCAGGGGGTCCATGATCAGGAGGTCCACGATCAGGGGGTCCATGATCAGGGGCTCCACGATCAGGGGGTCCACGATCAGGGGGTCCACGATCAGGGGCTCCACGATCAGGGGCTCCACGATCAGGGGGTCCACGACCAGGGGTTCCACGATCAGGGGTTCCACGATCAGGGGGTCCACGATCAGGGGCTCCACAATCAGGGGCTCCATGATCAGGGGGTCCATGATTAGGGGGTCCACGATTAGCCCTCATGGCGTGCTCAGCCCTTCATTGTGTTCCTTCGGTTCATTCCCGCTCCTCTGCAGTGGGTGGGCTCCCCTGACTGCCCGGCAGACTCAGGGGTCTCGAAGCAGGACGGCTCCCCTCGCAGTTGGGGCTGGAACCCAGATCTCTTCCTTCACCTGGCGAACGTGGTGAGCACCTACTATGTGCCGGGCACTCTGCCGGCTGCGGAGTGAACAGCACTGAGCCGGCCAGGTGCCCGACGCAGGCGACCTTGGTAGTGGACTCAGATGTTAGTTGCTTAAGGATAGATCAGGGGTTGAAACCATCTGCTTTGAAACCTCACTGCAAACCAAGTCACACCACCGGGAGGATGCCGGGGAGTGGGGAGGCGGGAGGAGAGAGCCCTGAGGGGTCTCCACCTCTTGGGGCCCGAGGAACATCACCACCCTGCAGAGCACGGGTCCTCTCCACCCAGAACAGTCCATGCCTCATGGTCAGGCCAGGACCCTGCAGCACATCAGAGGGGCTCGCCCGGCTCTCCCCACCCGCCTGAGCCCCCCGGATGCTGCCCCTGCGGCGGGGAGAGGGCACAGACTGGCCGCGGGGACACGCCGCCTGGGAGGGGCGGAGATGAGCCGAGAGGTGTGAGGTCCCCGCCTCCCGGAGGTGCCCTGAGGATGCTGGCCTCGGAAGGCTGAGGGCCCCGCGAGGGCGGGTAATGAGAGATGACTCAGCAGGGGAACTGCATCAAGCAGGTGATTCAGGCAGAGAGCGCAGACCCCACGTTCCAGGCCGCCGGGCGGCCGTGGGGGGTGGGCAGCAGCTCAATGCGGGCAGGAGCCCTCATGCGGCCCGGGGGTGACGTGGGGTCCCCTGGAGGGCCAAGAGGAAGGACAGGCGGTGCCAGCGCAGCGAGGCTGCTCTGGCCTCCGAGAGCCGCTCTGGTGGAAGAGTCCCTGGGAAGAGTCACTGCGCCGCGCTCTCCAGCAGCTAGAACGTTGTGTGTAGACGGGTGCTGAGCAGGAAAACGCGGCGGGCTCTTCGGAGGGGGCAGGTGCAGGGGCCGTGCCTGGTGGCTGGGTATGCAGGGTGCGATCTTGGGGCACAGGACTGACCTTGGAAGGATGAGAAGACGGGGTGCGGCCAAAGCGGGTGGGGGAGGGCAGCGGGGGGCCGTGCGGAGGGAGAGACGCAGGGCAGGCGGGCGCCGTGTGGGCGGGTGGGAGGCGTCCTGGGGGGTCAGCGTGAGGGCCTGGGCTGTGCAGGTGGGTGCCGCGCGGGGACCCAGCTCGAGGGGCTTTGGGTCCCGTCTCCCCACGTCCCACGGGCCCTGTGAATTGGAGAGGCAGGGACTAGGCCCTGCTCCCTGGGTGAACTGGGGATGAGGGCCGCCGACAGTCACCCCGAGCCAGAGGCTCCCCTCCCCTGCACTTCCCTGAGTGCCCCGGATACTGACGCCGGTCCTCCTTTTCCCCATTCCGTGTCCTTCCTCAGGAAGGAAGGGTCTCGCTGCCTGGTGCACCCGCAGGAAAGGGTCCCTCTGTTTGGAGCAGGCTGGCAACGGTGTGCGTGTCTGCGCCATGTTTGGGCTCGTGACAGAAGGGCAGGGGGAAGGGGTTCCCCTGCAGCGACCGAGAGAGCCAGAGCCCGTCTGACCCCTTCCTGCACGTCCTGGGGGCCGGGCGCGGCGTGGGCCCCGCAGCGCATCAGCCAGGGAGGCGCCTGGGCAGGCCCGGCGGGCCCGCGTGCGCGCGATGGACTCTGGAAGCCCCAGGCTGGCGACGGGAGGCCTTGGGGCCCTGGGTCCCCATGGATCAGAGGGTCTGCGCTCTGTCTCTCCCTTCCAGTCAGCGGGAGCGCGGACGCGAGACATCCTGATGTGATGATAGTGGCGTCCTCGGTGCACGGCAGGTCCTCAGAAGACTGGTCACCCCCGTCCCCTCCTGTCCTTCTCTTTCACACGTTGAAAAGTCAACAAAGCCACTTTGCTTCAGACCAAAGATGGCCGGTCTGCGTGGCAACGTGGGGCCAGCAGATCGGAAAGCCCACGGCTGTGGGTTCGCTGAGCGACTGTCCTCGCGTGTGTCCTATCGGTACCGGTCTCGGGAGTACCCAGTTAACGCACCACCCTACTCGGTGTCTCCGCCATTGCAGGGGGGACGGGACAGCGGGTAGCAGCCCGGGGGAGCCCAGGCCTGCGGGAGGGGTCTCTGCGGAGCCATGGGAGCCTGGCCCGCGCGGGACTCTTGTGCGTTGCCCACCCGTCCAGCCTCAGTTTTCCCGAGGGTTCCCGAGGCCCAGACAGCTGCTGCAGCAGCCCTCAGCCCCGTACGTGTATTGTCAGCTGACCTGGAATCCGCTGCCCGCGTCCTCGCTGGGGGAGGGGGCTTCTCTCTAAGTGATTGGAGCACAGAGGCCTGTCCAGCGGCCTCTCCCCTTACCTAGGGCCTCTGAGTCATCCATGTGAGGATGGGGAAGGAGAAAGGGGCATCAGAAGACCTCCACCCCAAAGCCCAGCCTGGATCCTCACACATCCTCTCTGCTCACCTCCCCTTGGCAAGAGTTAGCCAGACGGCCCACCTGGTCTCGGTGGGAGGGCGTGCGAACGCGTCGTCCATCCCTGACGGGCAGCTCCTCCCAGGGCCAGAGCACACGCCGTTGGAGGCCAGCCCTGGTCTCTGCCGTCAGGGCAGACTGGCCGTTGGGAGGCCAAATGCCAGAACGCACTGACCCGGGGACAGCCCAGCGGCTCGGGCAAGCGCCCCCACTGAGGCAAGTGCATCCCGTTGCGTCCTAGCGCAGACCTTGGGGTCCAGTCCCGTAGCCTCCTGCCGTCTCTGTCACTGCCTGGGTGACGTTAGTGTCAAAGGGTCCCTGCGAGGGTTCATGCACGGATGACGACATACGGAGGGGACCTGCTCCGTCGACGGTCCCACTCTTACAGGTCAAGGGCGGCCCCGGGGCGGCGGAGCCGAGCGTGCTCCGTCCCCTCTGGGGGTCAGGGGCTCGTGGGGTCCCTCCCTCCTGGGACCTCCACACCCGGTGGAGTAAGTCTGAAATAGCTTCCTCAGTCTGTGCGTGGCGGGTGCTCGCGTGGCCCGGCTTCGGTCTCGGGTGTGGGGCGTCCGCAGGCACGCGTGTCGGGAGGGCCGCCCGCACCTGCCCCGCGGCACGGGGGGTGTGGGGGACGATGCCTCGTTGGGTGCACGGGCTCCGCTGCAACCGGGGCGAGGCCGCCAGACGCGGCGGCGCTCCCGAGGCCCTCGGTGTGCAGAGGCGGCAGCTTCCGCCCGCGGCGAGCGGGGCACGGCGGGACCCAGGCAGGCCTTCCTCCCCGGATGGGCGCGGGTCCCGGTGGAGGTGCCTTTCTCCTTCCAGCACGTCCACGTGCCACCAGCTCTGTCCTGACCATCCCGAGAGGCTGAGGGGAATGCTAACAGGGGACAGGGTGGGAAGCAGGCACGTCCCGTCGATGGTCCTCCTCAGGGAGGCCAGCCGAGGTGTGCACGTGTCTGTTGTGGACCCGCAGACGCGCCCCGGCCGGTCAGCACTTGAGTCTGTGAGGTGGAAAAGGTCTCACCGTGTGCAGTTTGCCATCCAGGGGACTGAGAAGTGTGTCAGCGGGCGACCCACAGCCTGGCGCGACCCCCCGGCGGCCCGTGGGGAGCCAGGGGCTGACACCTGCGGCCGGGCCAGGCTCCAGCGGCTCCGCAGCCCGCGGCGTGGACTGTGGGGAGCTGCTCGTCCGACACCGTGTCCTGGACCGGAACCCAGGGGCCCCCAGTGTCCGGGGCTGCGTGGGGCCCGTTTAAAGCCAGGCTGGTGCAGAGATGAGCCCCGGGCTGGAGAGTGTCAGCTGTGTGAGTTCTGAGAGACCCACCGGGTGCAACCGTCCCCACTGCCGGGACAGCGAGCACTCCCATCCCCCGAATTCCACCAGTGCCCTCTGGGCTGGCCCGGCCGCCCCTCGGCAGCTGCGGATCCCTTTCCTCTCCCTATGGTTGTGCCTTTTCCAGAACGTTCTGTCAGTGGGTCATAGTCTGTGTTCTTTCCGTCTGACTCGGGCGTGGCACGTGGAGCGTGTCGGGGCTGCCCCTTGTTGCCGGGGCTGGATTCCCGTGGCGTAAACAGGCACGGTGTGGACTTCCAGTCCTGGGCGTCGGCTTGTGTCCCGGTTGCGGTGGGACCGGGACTCCAGCCTCTGAACCAGACACCACCCTCCCTTCACGTCCCAGGCAGCGGCACCGGGCCCCTGCGGCTGCCGTGCCGGTCAGGAGGCGGGCAGAGCCCGTGCGGCACGGGTGATGTGGGCACGGGTGCCTGTGGACAGGTAGTGTGGCAGGTCGGAAAAGGTTGCAGGTGGTGTGCCGGCCTGGCCTGTGCTGCCCCTTCCTGTGTGAGCTTGGGCGAGCCACCTAACCTCTCTGTGCCCAGCCTCCTCATCGGCAGGCTGCAGGAAGGAGGCTGAGGGCGTGGAGCCGGGGCTCTGGTAGGAAGGGTTCGGGGGGCGGACTCGGGAAGCCTCGGCTCGCAGAGGCTAATCCCAGCCCCCTAGACCTGGGCTGACAGCGGGGGCTGCAGACGTCCCCAGACACCGGTGGCCATGGAGGCCGGGCAGCGGGACCTCGGCGCCCCCAGCCCTGAGGGGGAGCACTGCTCCGCACCGGCGGCCCAGAACCCAGGGCAGCGCAGCCGAACGCCCGGCCAGCGGCTGCGTCCTCGGGGGCACGACCCTTTCATCTCCTTCCCCAGACGGTGGATTCCTGCCAAGACCCCCAACCACCCACAGGCAGAGCAAAGCTGCACGTGCCCGGCACGGGGGATGTCCCGGCACACCGACCCTCTGCCTCTGGTTCTGGTGGGTCAGGTCCGGCAGGCCTTCCCTCCGTGGGCCCCACAGCTCCCGGGGCCCTTCGCAGGGTCCTTACGAACATTCGGCAGCTCTAGGGGTAAAGGAGACATGATTCATCCTTGCAGAGAGCTTCCCCGCGGTGGGTGGCAGTCCCCGTGGGTGGGGGGCCCGTGGGGCCGGCACAGGCTCCAGGACAGTGGCGAGGCTGACGGTTGCTGCACCCGGAGGGTCATTCTCTGGGGCCAGGCCTTTCTTTCCTGGCCCTCAGGATTGCTGTGTTCGTGTTCGCAAAAGCATGGCCTCCCAAAGCCAGTGCCAAGGTGCAGAGGGGGCAGAGCGCTCACTTTGGGGTGGGGGGTGGGGTTGGGCGCGAGGGGCTGCAGCCCGGGGGACGGGGGCGTCCGTGCCAGCCACAAGTGCTGCTCTGCTCGGCTCATCTGGGAGCGGGGCGGGGGGCACCCGAGGACAGAGGCCAGGTCTGCCTCAGATTGCTACTGTCACCAGCTCCTTAGGAACACGCTGTCCTCTCCCGTCCCCCCCTTGTCCCCGCCGAGTGCCCGCCCGGTCCCCCCCGATGCACTGTGCAGCCCTCACTCCTGGGGACCCCGTGTGGGCCATGTGCTGGTCGCCCCTGCGGCGGGGGGCACAGCAGCCTCCCCGGACCCCCACATCCTGATGCAGAAGCCCAGGGGCTGACGCGAGACTGGATTTCGGGTCCCTCGCCACAGACTGGCCCTGCGGTGCCCCAGCCCCACGGGTATTTCTGTGCAGGAGAGACTTGCTGGTAGGATGTGACCCCCTGCGGCCTGCAGGGCGTCACCTCCCCGCTAGGCCCCGCCAGCCGCACGCCCCTCTGGTCTGCACTGGGTGCGAGAAACACCCCCGTGCATGGAAGACGCCTCCTGCCACCGGCGTGAGGACATCTTCATGACAGTGGGCCTGAGCCTCTTCTGCCGGCGTCCTCGGAGGACCCCCAGCAGGGTGCACGGCGCGACTCTCACTGGTGGACGGGGCTCCCCAGGCTTCGGGGGGAGGCTGGCCTCCGTGGCTGCCTCTCGGCCTGTTGACTCGTTGACTCACTTTCTGAACACGTGTGGACAGAGCCACCCCCGTGGGCTCTGGCACCGGAGGACTTTCTAAGGGGGACGATGTTGGCTGGAGGTACCGCCAACGTGGCCGCCCCCTGGGCTGGCATGGGGTGGCCGCCCCCCCACTCCCTCGGAAGCCGTGACGCCATGCGTGGCCTGGAAATGGGGGTTCTCGGGGGGACACCAGGTGCTGATGTGGGTTGGCCTTCACTGCTGCACGTGGAGGAGCCACGGCGTGGCCGGGGGACGAGCCACCCGTGGAGCCAAGTCAGGCAGGACCCTTAATCTTCTGGGGCCGTGCAAGAGGGTACCACCTGGGCCGGTGGGGTATCACCTAGGCCGTGTTCTGAGCAAGGAGAGGTGGAAAGGAAAGGGATCTGGGGAGAAAGGAAGTCTTTTCATGTTTTTCAAATGTTCCGTTTTCACCGCCTGCGGGGAGGTGGGGGCCTGGGGTGCCTCCGGGCATTAGCACGGCAGTGGCGGAGGCTCACGGGCTGCGGTGAGTCCGCCCAGCGGGGAGATGGAAACCACAGCATGGAGTCGTCCCGGAGGGGCCGCAGGGGCCGGCGAGCAAGGTGAGGGGGGCGGGAGCAGACCTGGGGGAGGAGGCCCCCCGAAGTGACACGGGGCTCCTGGTGGCACAGGACCGGAGAGTATCTACGGGGCCGCGTCTCCCGCCAGCATCCAGCCCTGGCGGATCGGCCAGGCACCCGGCCTGCATGTTTGGACCAGGAGAGGAGGCCCGGAGGCGGCCCACGGCGCTGGGATCCAGGGGGACGCTCCCGCCATCGCCCCTCTGCAGTCTGCAGCCGGCCGCTGCCCCCCAAGGGGCCTCCCAGCAGGACCTTCGGGCCCGGGTTCTCTTCTGTGAGGAGGGGTCCAGGCGCTGCCGTCCCAGGGCTCTGTGTCGGCCGGGGGCTCTCGGAGAACACTCCCTGCCCCCCCTCGGCCGTGGACACTCGGGCGCCGGCTGCACGCCTTTAGGGTCAGAGCCTTATTCCGTCCGTGGGGAAGCCTCATCTTACCAACTCGGGAGCGAATCAATGAGACCGGGGAGCAGGGCTGCAAGCCACTCGGGCCCGGGGACCACGCTGCGTGCTGCTGCTCCGGTCTCTAAGCGTGGCTCAACTTTCCGACGACCTGAACTGTACCCCCTTGTTGGTTGGAACCCTTAAATACTGAACATTACGGACAAATATAAAAAATATGCGAAGAATAATCACCCTCACCCTCTGCAGAGAGAGAAACGCTATTATTATTTCCTGTAGTTTACTCGAGGTTTTTTTTCTAGGGGAAGATGTTTCCACATCAAATGGTACGGACAATTTTGGATACTACTGTTATGCCTCACATTCCGTCCTAAGTGCTTCCCCCAAGAAATTAAACACGTTAAAAAAGAGACCGTTTGAGTGGTGGTATACTCTACTGCATCCAATTCTGTCCGAACAGTAACTGGCGGTGAGAATGCCCTGGTTCGGACATCCGTCTTTGCAATTCGGTGGTACAGCAAAGGCTGGTCCCCAGGACCCTGACTTCCTCATCCTCGACCGCCTTCGCGAGCGTCTTCCGCCCCCCAGGAGGGCAGAGTCCCGGCAGGGTGAGAGCCTGTGGGTTTGAGATGACACCTGTCGGGACTTCCTGTCGTCTGCAGTTGCCCACAGGGCTCCTCAGGACCCGAGAGTGTGGGCAGGGGGCAGCCGGGAGAGCAGGTCTGGAAGAAACGGCAAAGATCAAATGGCTTTCTGTTTGCGACAGAAGGTCCACGTGCCCCGGCGAAGTGGTTACACCAGACAGCTTTGGGCTCAAACCTCAGTCTGCATCTCATGTTCTCACCTTTGATCAAAGGATAGGAATGTTTTAAAATCTCTTGATGAGTACAAAGACCTTGTATTTCAGAAGGTTGTAAAAAACACAGATCTTCCAGAAGTTTCTGAAAGGGCATTGGGTAAAATTTGTTTCCGTGTACTTGCCGACGTCGGCGGTCACACAGGGAGTCGGGGAAGCTTGGGCGGGGGGACCATCCCCCACAGGCAATGGGGGGCCCAGCCCTGGGGGGCTTTCAACAGAACTCGCTGCTGAGAGAGATGGGCGTGGGGGACGTAGAACAAAGGAGACCCTTGCTGAACCTGGGGCTTCCGGAAGTGCGGAGATGGACCTGAGCTGTTCAGGGTGAGCAGGAGTTGGATGGGGTAGAAGGAACCACAAGAAGGCAAGATGTGGATTTTTTCAAAGCTATCTCTGCTTTCAGGGGCAAACCTGGCTCTCCTTTGGGTCAGGTTAGAGCCTGGGAGCCTGGAGGCCCCCGAGAGACGAAGCTGCTGGACTGTGCTGGACACGGTCACGGAGCTGGGGCACTTGGGGACTGTGCACTGGCCAGAAGGCCGCAGAGCTCACTGGCGGCTCCCCATGGCCCGTCTGCAAGGCGATGGCTGGCTCTGTCCACTGCCCGTCCATGAGGGGTTCGTCCACTGCGTGGGTGTGGAAGCTGCAGGCAGAGGGTTTGAGGTTCGACAGGAGCAGGGCTGACACCCTACACCTCTGCCTCTTCCTTCAGGCGCTGAGTCACCGTCTCCCACCCGCACTCGCAGGGCAGTGTGGGCCAAATGTGTCAGGCCTCCCAGAATTTCTGCCTTTTGTCTCCAGAACAGTGACAATAACCCAGGAATTGGTTTCCACTTATTAAAGATGAAGGCATCTAGAGCTTTATTGATGTTTGCATGGTGGAAATTGAATGTGCCAATAGGTAATTACAGTAATATTAGCAATAGCATGAATTATAAGTCTAAAATAATTGAAATTGGCTTTTTCATGCACAAGTGAGAAGTGCTGAGAACCCTGGTCACAGGGTCTGCGTGCACAGGGAATCCTATGGATTCCGAGGCCCCGTGGCCTTCCGAGCTGCTGCGCCGGCTGCGCGCAGGGACACGGCCGTGTCACAGAGGCAGGCTGGGAATCCAGTGTCTGAGCCTCAGCCCCCAGGCCCGCCACCTCCGGGTTCTCGGTCGTCCCCTGGCGGCCTGTCCTAGTTGCCGTTGCCCCCTAACCTCTGACAAAATAACCTTGCAGAGTCCATCCTGTGGCTGGAGCGCTGGGTGGAGTCATTGACGTCCCAAGTCCGGGGCTGGCGTCCGCAGAGGGGCAGGGAGCGGTGTCCCTCAGTCAGTCAGCAGCAGGTCGTGGGAGTGTGCTGCTGAGAGCGCCCCGGGGTGACAGGGAGCGAGCTAGGGGGCAGGGGAGGAAGGGGGTTGGCAAGGAGGAAACAAGCCCCCACCGAGCACCCTCCCCGAGACATGCGTGGCCTCGATACTTTTGGCCGCTGTTTCGCTTAATTCATCTGCGCTCTGAAGGGTGGACATGGGCGTGCGCCAGGCCAGTGACGTGGGGCCAGGAGGGATGGCTTGCAGGGGGCGACACACGTGTGCGGCTACGGGCTCCAGGGAGGGAGCTGTCAGCCAGGGGCCAGGGTGCTTCCTGTGCCTCCCCGCCCCCCCTTCCCCGGCCCACCCCGCTGGGGGCACGCCCAGGTCTCCCCACGGTCCTCAGAGGGGCCTGCAGGCGGCAGGGGGTTCCGTCCGCCCCAGAGCCTCTTCCACCCCCTTGGGGCTCACTGATCTCTTTCTGCGAAACTCCCCCTTTGCAGATACCCATCCTGGCACCTATTTTAAAGGTTGCCTAAAATTCCTTTTCTTCTAAAGGTTTCTTTTGCCTTTGTCTACAGGATGGTTTCACTTTCCACTTATTATGACGCCCCATTATGTGTGAGGTGCTGGGAATACAAAGTCAGGAAGCCCAGCCTGTGGCCTGTGGGGCCATCCTTGGGGGGCAGACCCATGCTGCCTGGGGTCCAGGGAACAGGGGCCATGGTGGAGTGGAGGCCCCAGGAGGCACAGAACACCCTCACGCACAGAAGTCAGTCCTGCAATCATGTCCATTCCCATTCTCTGTGCCACCAGAGCGGCCGTGTGCACGTGTGCGTGCGGAGAGACGTGGGAGAGGGCAGAGCCTCGCACGCCGACCACCGGCAGGCCACAGGGAGCCGCTGAGACGCGGTTGAGAACGTGGCTCGTCCTGGCTCCATCTACACACCGGGACTTGGAGCAGAGCGCCCTCCCGGACCGTGCCCAGCGGCACGTGGGTGCAAGGAGCAGTTTCCCGATCCAAGCCACGTGCCTCCAGGGTCCTTGGCTGCTTCCTCTCCAGCCTTGCAACAGGCCGGGCTGTCAGGACCGAGTACCAGCACAGGAAGGATGGCGGGGGGGGATGTTCTCCTGATTCTGGAGGCCGAGCCCAAGATCAAGGTATCTGCAGGGCTGTGCTCCCTCACTCTGGGGACAGCCGTCTCCACCTCGTCCAGCCTCTGGTTGCCCCAGGCCATCGTCCCGGGCAGGTGGCTGCGTCAGGGCATCTCTGCCGGGTCCTCACATGGCCGTCTTCCCCGCACGTCTGTGTCTTCACATGATGCTCTCCTTCCCGTGGGGACCCCAGCCATGCTGGATCAGGGCCACCCAGTGACCTCACCTGAAACTGGTCCTCTGCGAAGTCCCTGTTTCCCAAACAGGGGACACTCCCAGGTGCTGGGGTTGGGACTTGGACACAGCCTCTGGCGGCAGGGGCACAGTTCAGCTCACAAGAGCTGTCTCCTGGATCGAGGAGGAGGGGAGACACGGCTCGGAGCTGCCCAGCTGACCACAGACCCGCCACCTGAGTGGGCTGCCGGCCACGGCCGCGGGCGCTGCAGGAGTCGGAGGGCAGCGAGGCTCGCAGTACCGCTGGGGCCACGGGGAGCTGACGCACGCGTCTCAGGGTGTCCTGCTCAGATCAGTGCTGGCCTGTTACCACGTGTCCTCATTGAGCCTCGCAGGTCTTCCCCGATCCCCATCCTGCGGTTCTTCCGCAGCGTCCCCGCACCCTGCCCGGCTTCCACCTCTACAGACCCACCCCGTCCCGCTCACTGAAGTCCTGCGAGAGCTCCGGCCCATGGCCACGGCCCGGCCTGGGCGCATCCTGGCCTGGGTGCCGGACGGTCCCTGACTCGTCCTCGTTCTCACGTGGCTCCACGAGTCTCCAGACTTGTCGGTGGCCAGCATGGCCACAGAGGGGCCGTGGGGGCAGCGTGGGGAAGGAGCAGCCACGCGGTGAGCCGCAGAGGCCTGACCGAGGACGTGGGACCTCCGTGCGAAGCCCAGATCTGCTGCCGTGGTTGTCAGGGCCCCAAGCTGAGGGCTGCCCATCCTCCCGGCTCTGCTCTGTCCCTCATCCCACCCCTTTCTCCGCCGCCTCCTTGGCCGTCCACCCTCGTTCTTGCTGATGGGGATGACCGTGTCTGTCTCCACTGCCTGGATCCCCCGGTCCGTCCTCTTGGGGCACCTTCCAGGATCTCCGTGGTCAGGCAAGGGCACAGAACGGAGGGAGCTCCACCCCTGCAGCCTGGGGGGCAGGTCTGGGGGGGGAGCAGGGCTTCCAGGGGAGCCCGAAGGAAGGGAGCAGAACAGAGACATGCATAGATCTGGATTCAAAAGTAATTGTGGGTAATCTGGTGGGTCAGCGAAAGCTGAGGATCGTCGGAATTTTCCCATTGATCTGAGAGCCTGATGCATCCCCAGGAGAGACGGCTGTCACAGAGGGGCCTGGGGTCTGGGGAGACCTTCGGGGACCTGACGGCCACCCCCCCTCCATGCCCACAGCAGGCCTGTTAGGGTCATTACAGGTTTAAAATGGGAAAAAAAAATGCCACTAAGAAAGGTGTCCCAAACCTTCACAATGGGTTAGCTTCACTCCTGGCAACCGGGGCCTATTCGCGGGTGTGATTTTAGGGGAGAAAACTGCCCCTTTACAACATTCTTCCACCCTGGATAATGATGGCAATTTACCCTCTCAGAAATAAAGTCTAGTGACTAGTAAAGGCTTGTCTCTTTAAAATGCAGGTCCCCTGCGGGCATCACAGAGTGCTGTTAGCAGACATTTAGGCTGCCTGTGACAGGAGGCCCTGAGGGCAGGCAGGGGTGGGGGAGGGGAGACGGGACAAAGGTCCCCATCCGTATCAACGCAGACTTCATAATTCTGTGCAGAAAGGCCCTGTCTCCAAATCCCCCTCAGAACAACAGAGTGATGTCTGGCTCTGTGTGTTGCAAAAATCCTGAAATAATGAACTCCTTTAGCCAGGAGCTCCCAGACCCCCAGCCCCTGCCTGTGGCCCCGCTGTGGGAACCTGGGCACTGACCTGGGTGCTGACCAGGGCGCTGTCCTTGGTGCTGAGCTGAGACTCTACCAGGGTGCTGTCCTTGGTGCCGACATGGGCCCCTGTCAGGGCGCTGTCCTTGGTGCTGATCGGGGCGCCGACCAGGGCGCTGTCCTTGGTGCTGATCCGAGGCTCTACCAGGGCGCTGTCCGTGGTGCCGATATGGGCCCCTGTCAGGGCGCCGGCCAGGGTGCTGACCAAGGCGCCGGCCAGGGTGCTGACCAGGGCGCCGGCCAGGGTGCTGACAGGGCGCTGGCCAGGGTGCTGACCAGGGCGCTGGCCAGGGTGCTGACCAGGGCGCTGGCCAGGGTGCTGACCAGGGCGCTGACCTCGGTGCTAACCTGGGTGCCCTGCGAAGGCAGGCCCACCACGGGTGGAGAAGCGAAGCCAAGCCCAGGAAGGCGTGACACAGGCAGCGGAGGCCACTGGGCCCTCTTCACACGCTGCGGGAGGAGGGAGGGTCCAGAATGATGTCCACAGGGAGGAGGCAGTGCTTAACGCTGAGGAATGAACAGAATTGACTAGAAAGGGGCTAGGGGCCCAACATCAGGCACAGCCTGGGAAAATATGCAGAGCCCTGAGTGTAGAGGTACATTCAGAAAATCTGCAGGATGTTGTTCTGTGGCAGGAGCAAGATTTGCAAGGGGACTTGTCCATCAGCACTAGGGAAGGGTCCTGCCCCAGACTCCCAGGTGAGCACCTGTTCTGAGAAGGAGTCCCCACTGGCTGGTCCTCCTCCTGCTCTATGACTGAGACTTCCTGCAGAGATGGGGGACTCCAGTATGGGTGTGGGGCTGTTACGGGACAGCACAGGGGTGCTGGGCGAGCTGGGGGACCCCAGTAGGGGTTTACAGGAGAGCACAGGGTTTCTGGGAGAGGTGGGGGACCCCAGAAGGGGTGTTACAGGAGCCCCAGTCTGTCCTCAGTCACTCTAGAGACCTGTGTGGTGGGGTCTTGGCAGGTGTCAGGCTGCTGGCTCATGGTCAGGTGCAGGTGAAGGGCTGCCCGGATGGATGCAGACACTGTGCTCTGGCCGGAGCCCCGGGATGCCTCAGGGTATGTGGGCCATCCGTGGGTGCACACGGATTGTGTAGGGTGCTGCAGGGGCCTGGGGCGACCTTAATATCTGTCTGTTTTTCCAGAACAATGACTAAGAGCACACTCTCCTTCTGCCCACTCACAAACATCCCAGTTTTGGACATAAATTAAATCAACTTCTTCAGGGCAAGAGGAGAGAAAGCTGGCTGGGAAGGTTCCAGGGGCATGAGCCTGCAGGGCCCAGGGGTGTCTCCTGACCACTGCCTGTGGGGTGGAATGAGTACAGAGCAGGAACCTAAAAAGTTTAAAAGGAAAGGAAAGGAAGAAGAGGGAGAAACAGAGACAGAGAATGATGGTGGACTCGTCATTATGCATTTGCTCAAAGCTGTGGACTGGACGCCTCCAGGAGTGAGCTCTAAGGTGACCTGCAGACTCTGTCCCCTTTGCCAGGACACCGAGGGCAGGGAGCAGGTGCATGGGTCAGGCAGGGTTGTGTGGGGAGTCTCGGTACTGTCCTGAATCTCAGGTTTTCTTGAATGTGAAACTGCTCTAAAAATAAAAGCAAAAGCAAGAAAATAAAAAAAGTACCAGTAAAAAAGCCAGCCAGGCAGCCATCCTTTAGGCAAGAGCCTTGTGAAGGGCGTGGGGAGGAGGGCGTGGGGGGCCCGGCAGAGCCCGGGTGGCGGCGCCCCTGCGAGCGTGCGCAGGCTCAGCGATGTGTCCTGGGGAGGGGTCCGGGCCCAGAGCAGTCGGGCCGGGTCGGATGTGCTGACTGTTGCAGCAGCTGGTGTGGGAGCCCCGGGGCTGGCTGCTCGGAGCATGTCCAGCCTGCGGTTCTTTGGGGGCCGCTTTGCGGGGAGTGTCTGGCGCCCCGAGCCTGGCCAGGCCTGTGAGCACCCTACCTGTGGCTGTGCCCTGGGAGGTGTCTGTGGGGCCCCTCCCGCTCCCCAACTCCTCCAGCACCCCTGCTCTTCCCCTGCTGGGAGGCCCCCTGCTTGCTCCCATCCTGCTCTCCCCTCCCCCCTCCCCGGCTGCACCACAGTTCCCGCCAGAGGCGCCCTGGTGCTCTGTGTCTGCGTACACCGGCTTCCTTCCGAGCCGACTGACCCATGTCTGCCCTCCTTCTGCTTTCCCTGCCTCCTTGGCTCCCGCGGGCGCTGGGCCCCGGGCGCAGCGGGGAGGAGGAAGATGAAGCAGGCAGCTGTTGGCAGCAGGGGAGGTGGGCCCTGGAGGAATGTTGGTGCTTCCAAAGCAAAACGAGAAAGCCTGAGACCCAGCCTCCTCCAGCCACAGTGCACCTGGTGTGGGGGAGTGTGTGTGCATGTGCGTGTGCCGCCTGACCCCGGTGAGCAGTGGGGTGTGTACGGGCCTGGGGGGGTGCATGTGGCTCAGCCATGCTCCTGTGACCTGGTGTGCAGTGGGTTTGGTGCGGGAGGTCCTGTCTGAACCCCCCGGTCTACACAGCAAGGCTCCTGGCTGGCCGCGCTCAGAGGCAGAGGTGCCCCGGGTCCATGCCTGGGTGAGCTTCCAGGGATGACGGGCCGATCTGCTCTCCTGTCACATGAACCACAGGTTCTGCTGTCTCCACAGATCTGGGGGCCCTGGGACCGTCCTGAGGGTTGGACCCCTCTCCGGGGTCTGCTCAGGTCTGTGCAGGGCCCTGTGCTCTGAGCCTGGCCTGGTGGAGGGGCCCTTGACTTCCTGGGGGTGTCAGAAGCTTCCAGGGGTTTTCCATGCTGAACAGGAGTCGGGGAGTCACTGGGGAGACTGCGCCCACCGAGAACGCTCTCTGGAAGCCTGCTGCTCTCCTGGGCCACAGA
Source organism: Ailurus styani (assembly GCA_002007465.1). Classification (NCBI taxonomy): domain Eukaryota; kingdom Metazoa; phylum Chordata; class Mammalia; order Carnivora; family Ailuridae; genus Ailurus; species Ailurus styani. The sequence goes on along the minus strand of LNAC01000402.1, from coordinate 976,604 downwards.
GCGTCAGTGGCAAAGGGAATTCCCAGAGGCACAGGGAGGTTGGGGCACAGCCTCGCCGGCTGAGCGGTTGTCAGCAAGTTTGCAGTGACGCACGGACAGTGCTGAGCGCATCCAGGGAGGCCCCATTATGCTCGGAGCTGCTGCGGAAAGTGTCAGTGTGGTACGTGTGTCCAGAAGGAGCAAATCTCGGGGTTAAGGTAGTCAAAGGGAAGGCAATCGGTTCCTTAGTGTTTCTGGTCTGTTCCAGCTCCATCTGTGTGTCCACCGAGGGCCCGTGCTTCCTTCACCTGAAAAATTATCATCGGCACGTGGCCCAGGTGCTCTGGGGCTCAGCAGAGTCCCGTGTCCTTGGGCTTCCCTGGAACGGGGAGGGGGTGTCCAGGTTGTGCACGCCCCTGTTTCTGCCGGGGCTCCGGAGGGAAGCGTGTGACAGAGTCTTAGGCGGAGTAGCAAAGCCTCGCCTGGGGGGCTCCAGCCTCCTGGGGTGTCTGGGTCGAGTGAGCCCCTGAGATCAGAGCGGGACGCGGGAGCCTGGTTACTTGGCCACTCGGCGCCTCCGTGTCTTCCTCTGCAGAATGAGCGGGATGTCATCAAGCTCGTGCGGTCGCTGGGAGTGTCCCCTGCCACGTGCAGTGCCAGGTGCCCGGGGTGGGATAAGCACGGAGAAGGGCTCGGTCATGGCAGGACCTCAGACAGGCATCCTCTCCCCGTGCTGAGCCTGGCAGGGCCCCCCAGGAAGCCCAGGAGAGAAAAGCCTGGGGCAGGTGTGCAGGAGGTGACCGCGGGACATTATGGCAGATGAGGGCATCTCGGTCCTGCTGAGGAGGGCGGTGTGCAAACGGTAACAATGTGGGCGCTGAGGGGCCCTCAGCCTGTGGCCACAGCTGGCCCCGGGCCCTGTCGCACTAACACAGCACAGCCTCGGTTCCACGGGGTCACTCGAGCTAACATGCATGTCTCTGAAATATGCGGGGAGGAATGGGCAGGGAGCAGAGGGGAGGAAGTGAGGGAGGGGAGGCTGTGATCTGCTCCTGCCATCCTGCCCCGCGTCTGGATCCCAGAACCTCTGAGCTTTCCCGGCACATGCCCTGGCTTTCTTGGGAAGACCTGTTCTGCATTGAAACACCTGGCCTTGGAAACACCTCTCTGGAAGACAAGTCTGAATGTTTGATTAGGAAGTGAAGTCTATGCATGAGCTTTGGACATTAAAGGTGCTTTGTTAGCCAAACCATGGAAAGAACCTAGACGTCCATCCACAGATGAATGGATAAAGAAGATGTGGTGTATATATACACAATGGAATACTATGCAGCCATCAAAAAACCCGAAATCTTGTCGTTTGCAACGATGTGGATGGAACTAGAGGGTATTATGCTGAGCAAAATAAGTCAATCAGAGAAAGACAATTATCATATGATCTCTCTGATATGAGGAACTTGAGGGTCAAGGCGGGGGGTTTTGGGGGGTAGGGAGGGAAAAATAATGAAACAAGATGGGATGGGGAAGGAGACAAACCATAAGAGACTCCTAATCTCACAAAACAAACTGAGGGTTACTGGGGGGTGGGAGGGTAGGGATAGGGTGGCTGGGTGATGGACATTGGGGAGGGTTTGTGCTTTGGTGAGTGCTGTGAAAGGTGTAAGCCTGATGATTCACAGACCTGCACCCCTGGGGTGAATAATATTAAAAAAAATAAAGATGCTTTGTTTGGAGAGGGCTTTGCTGTTACAATCTTACTCTCGCTCACTTTCTGGCATTTGTTCCTATTGGGGGCTCTGTGTCATTTTGGAGACTCGCCTTGGACGTTCTCTCCTGTGTCTCTCCTTGGGCTCCTTTCTCTTCCCTCCTGGCTTCTCCCAGATGGCACTAGGCTGAGCCTCAGGGATGAGCAAGTCACGTGCATGGCGTAGTCAGGGCTACGTGGCTGTGGGGGGCTGAGGAGGGAGGAAGCGGTGCTCGGGGAGTCCCACAGTGTCACCTGCCTCAGCTTTACACGTGACATGTGAGGCTTGAATCTTTCCCCTCCTTAGAGCCTTCTCCACGGTGGGGCAGGCCGAAGGATGCTTCCCAGAGGACCTGGAGTCTGCGAGAATCCCTGTGACAGCTTGATGCTTCGGCACAGCGAGGGAAGGGGACGGGACCCTGGGAACCTCGTGCTCGGAGACAGCGTGTTGGAAGTCCGAGCCTGGCGCCGGCCGCTGTGTGTGGTGAGCACCATATCCGGGGGGCACCCTGAGGCCTTGTTCCGTCTCTAGCCGGTCACCTTCACTGGCTCCGGGTCAGTTCTAGAATCGGCTCTGATCTGGGAGAGCAGGCGGAGAGCATGGGCCTGCCCCTCCCTGTGCACCCGAGGGAGCAGAGGCCGGAGCCGGCCCGTCAGACTGGCGGGCCCTGGAGACTCGGGCCCTGCGCGGGCAGGCAGGGCGCAGGCGAGAAGCGTCCCGGTTCCGCTCCTTGTTCCTTACTCCACTGGCTGGGTGAGCTCCGGTGCATACTCTGCACGCCTGTTTGTTACACTTAAAATGGCAGAAAGGATACGTCTCCTTTCTACCCTTGGTGGTTTTTGCTGAGAATCAAGTGGTAACAAAGACATGATTCTCGTGGTTACGAAGGCACCCTACGGGGAGGATGGAGACTGGCTCCCACTTTCCAGCTGGTGGGAGCTGGGCCTGACCCACCCCTTACTCTGGGCCCAGAATTCCTGATCCTGGACAAGCCTGTCCCCCCTCCACTTCATACATACCCACGAGCACACACACAAACGTGTGCCCATGCAGCACACATGCACACACAAATGTATGTACTCACTCATGCATTTGCACACCCACACACCCACAAGAGCACACATGCACACACATTTACACATCGCACACACGTCGCACACCCACAAAGCACATGCATTTTCAGATCCACACACGTGCACATCCACAGACACTGTGCACACATTTATACACCAACAGACCACACACTTGCATGCACATTTGCACACCCATAAAAGAGAAACTTGCACACATACTTGCATACACCCAGAAGCATGCACATGCATTCACACATGCACACACCCAGAAAGCACACACTTGCACATACAGTTGCACACATCATGCTCAGAAAGCACACACTTGCTCACATACTTGCACACCCACCCCCAAACATGCACACTCACAAAGCGCACACATGCATGTGCGTTTGCACACATGCACACCCACAGGTGCACACACACACGCAGGGGACACTTAGCAATGTTCAGAGTAGGCACAGGTTTCCCTTGCACGAGCAAAGCCCTAAAATCATGGGGAGTACAGAGCAGCCTTTCACTGTCCTGCTTTGGGACGTTGGGCAAACCCTTTCACTCCTCTAGGACCCGGTGTCCAAACTGTCCATACGGAAGGGGGATGGGCTGAGGTGTGCATCTGATAGAGTTCCAGCAGCAAACAGGAGGCGACACAAGCTGGCCCCAGAGGGGAGTGATGGGCTGTGGTCCAGGCCAGCCGCTGAGGGAGGAGTCCTGGGGGGCTCTGGGCCCGGGGCTCTCTCGCCCGGGCCCGAGGGTGCCATGTAGAAGGGTCAGAAACCCGGGAGAGCGGGCAGACCCCTGTCCTGACACTTGCCAGGACCGATGTCCTTTGGTCTAAGGACGGGCCCAGGATAGCCTGCCGGGAGGGAGCTGCTGAAGGGCCCGGTGACCTTCTGGCCTCCGTGGCCCTTCTGGTCTGGGGCTCATCCCATGATCTGGGCCCAGGTCAGGCCAGAGGGTGCCGCTGGACCGGGGGGCAGAGCAAAGGGAGCAGAGCTGAGTCACCTGGGCTAGTCCTGTGTGTGTGGAGGGCAGGCCCGCTGCGAGTAGGACAGATCCGTGCCGGCACCAGCGGTGGTGCCGAGTGCCCTTCCTGTGGCTCACGGGGACGGGGAAGGTCAGACCGCCATCCCCCCACTGGGGAGCTCGCGTGCACAGCCGCACGCAGGATCAGACTGGCCCCCGGGCCCCGGGCCTGGCTCTGCCATGAGCCTGCTGTGGGCACTAACCGGTTGGCCAGGGGACTGCGCCCCCCGAGCCTCTGCTCCGGGACCTGCTGCCCTCGAGGTTGCCGGTCTCCTCTAAGGACATGGAGGAGAAGCCCGGAGCCGCCCATGACGGTGGGAGGTGGCCTGGGCTGGCGTGAGACCAGCACCGCTGCCGGCTGCCCGTGACCCCCTTCCCGTCATCGTCTCTGCTGGTGGCCCCCGGCCTGCCGGGCGCGCCCTGGCCGTCCCCCGTGGGAATCCAGCCCGCAGCTCCTCGGGCACGACAGGGGCTCCGCGGCTTTATCTTGGCTCAGCAGGCCTGTCTGGGCTGCCTCCCCTCGCACAGCTCTGCGCGGAAGCCGCCAACTTGGACGGCGTCCCGGGGCCGAGTGCCCCTGGAAGAGGCTTCCCAGCAGCCTCTGTGGGCGGGCTTCTGAGACCCAGCAGACGGGGAGCCCGCGAGCCCTTTGCGGGTGGCGGCGGGAGAGCCGGACGCGCAGGCAGGATTGCAACAGCGAGAAGCAGGGGTGGGCGGGCCCACCTCCTACCCTCTGAGGGGCAGAGATCGCCGCTCAGACTCCGAGCTCCCGCCTGCATTTGCAGTCGCGTTGCTTCCGATCCTGCAGTGAGGGGGCGGGCACCGTCCTCTTCACTGCGTGCCCTTGGCCATCACGCAGGAGCCAGCCATCAGCCCAGGCTGCGTGGAGGCTGCCCCGGCAGGCACATCGGAATCCGTTGAGGATGGACTCCAGATCCTGATGCTCTGCGGGCACAGAGAGGTGGCAGCACAGAGCCCCTGAGACCCTAGGCTTACTGGGAGCATGCCATGCCAAGCCGACCCAGAGCCCCTGGAGAATGTTCTGGGCATGGAGATCAAGGGAAGCCCTTGAAAGCCGGTTCCTCTAAAGGATGAGTGGATGTGCCCCAGATGCAGTGGGGACTCCTGTGCTGGCTCCTCCCGCTCCTGCGGATTCTTCCCGTGGAATCTTGCTGCCACCACCTAGAGAGGACAGGGGCGATGAATTTTAGTAAGGGGCGGGGGTTTGTTTGAAACTGACTCAAAATAAGGACAACGGATCAAAGCTTTGAAAAGATGTAGGTGTCCTCATCCTTAGCTCTGCTGAGGATGCCTCTTTTTCTGGTCCCGGGGGGCGGGCTCTCCCCGAGCACGCACTGAGGTCCCGTGGAACTCAAATTAACCCGCAGCGATCAACAACAGTGTGTGTGTGCACGGGCACACGTGTGGTGTGTTTGTGCATACCTGTGTGTGCACATGTGTGCATGTACATGCAAACGTATGGCACATATGCACAGTGTTGTGTGTGCATTTGCACAGGCATGCAGGTGTGTGCATGGGTACGCATGTGTATTTGTGGACACCTGTGTGTGCATGCGGGGGTCTGTGTGTGAGAGACACAGACAGACCCAGGGAGGAGCAGGGAGAGAGAGAATTCAGTCGTGTTAGGTGCGTCTGCCCTGCACTCTGCAGAGTGAGCCGACAGACGGCCGTGGACAGATAGACGGGGTGTGCTGCTGCACTGACTGGCGCCGTCCCCGTCGCGCGTCTCATAGGCCCTGTGGTTCTTAGGTGGACGAGTCGGTCCTGCACCCTCTGCACGTAGCTGGTGTCTGCTCAGCCTGCGGGGACACCCGGCGCGGCTGTCCTGGGCTGCTCTGGGGGACTTCTGTGCCGGGAGGGGCCAGTTCCCACGCGGCGGAGCCCCGCGCTGGCCGCTGGCCGGGCTGTGGCTCTGGTGTCTCCTCAGCCCCGTGTGGCCCGTGCGAGTGAAGGATGGAGGAAACCAGGAGCCGATGGGCCTCTCCGCCATCCTGGGACAGTCCCCCGGGGCCCGGAGGCTTGGTCTGCCATCAGTGCCACAGCCACACCTGCTGCCTCTTCCCATCAGGCCCAGCCCCTTTGCCCCCGGACCCGTGGGCGCCAGCACCTGCTCTCTCGCTGTGCCCCGCTGGGGAACGGGGCCAGCACCGCGCCGTCGGTCTGTGCGACAGGGCACCTGGAAGGGCGCCGACGTGTGTGCTGCAGCTGTGTGCTGTGTACGCTCAGCCGTGTGTGTGCCTGAGCACACGGACGTGTCCACACAGCAGCCGCGCACCCGCCGTGGCCACCCATCCCCCGTGGGCTGGGCTCGCCCCACGTGTCTGGGCAAACGGGAGGCTCCTGTCCCAGGGGAACCCTCGGTTTCTGACCTTTCCAAGCTGGGGTGTCCCATTGCATTTTACGTGACGACAAGAGGTAAGGGGGCAGAGAGGGCCCGTCATTCCAGGCCGGAGGCCGCGTCGCCCAGAGCTGCCCGTCTCCCTGGGACAGGCCTGGGGGGGATGGCCCTCCGCCCCCTCCTCTGCCCGTGACCGCAGGCGTGACTTGATTGCAGGAGCCGCACTGCTGCGGCTTGGCCTCCCCCCTGCCTGTGTGACCCCATGCAGCCCCGCGAACCTCAGCACGTGCCGGGGAGCCTCCTGCTGCGGGAGGAAGACGTAGGGACAGCGGCTGGTGTTGCAGACTGTGATTGAAGGAACATGTTTGCATACTTAACGGCTTCTTATAAGGGTCAGATGGGGCCGGGTGGGGCCGGGTGGGGTCGGATGGGGCCGCCGAGGAAGCTGAAATGCAGAGTGAGGCTGTGCCCGCTCAGCCTTCAGCCCCGCGGGCGGATGTGGGGGGGGATTTCGGCGGAGCTCCGGCTGTCGCTCTCAGCGCTGTCTCAACAGGCAGCCGCCCGCCCGCTGGCTCCTGGGGGGCAGGAAGGGAGGTCCGACTCCTCTTGTCCACGGACTTACCCCAAAATCTCCACGGACTGGGAGGCCCAATCCTAGCTGAGGGGAAGGAGCGGTCGTGAGGCCGGTGGGCTGTGCGCTCCAGGCCCCCGGGGGCGCCCCCATGTCTGCGGCTGGCATGTCACGGGTGTTGATGAATCTGTGCCAGAGGGTCCATCGCTGGAGACAGAGGTCGTCTTCAGGGTGTGTTGACACCAAGGCCCCTTTCGGCTCCTGATGGATTTGGGATCCCGTGGCCTCCCAAAGGGACCGTGAGTGCGGTTCCTGCCTTCTCCGTCTGCACTGTGCTTCTGTCTGCACCGTGGTCAGTGTCCTGGGGCTGTGCCATCCAAACACCACGGGCCGCTTACGATGGCCGTCTCAGAGCCCAAGGTCGGGGTGTCTGCAGGGCTGCGCTGGGTGCGACAGGGCACCTGGAAGGGCGCTGACGTGTGTGCTGCAGCTGTGTGCTGTGTACGCTCAGCCGTGTGTGTGCCTGAGCACATGGACATGTCCACACAGCAGCCGCGCACCCGCCGTGGGCACCTGTCCCCCGTGGGCTCCGCCTCTTCCAGCCTCCAGCCGTCTCCGCCTCTTCCAGCCTCTGGCAGCCCCAGGCCGTCGTCCCGGGCAGGTGGCTGCGTCAGGGCATCTCTGCCGGGTCCTCACACGGCCGTCTTCCCCGCGCGTCTGTGTCTTCATGTGATGCTCTCCTTCCCGTGGGGACCCCAGCCGCGCTGGATCAGGGCCACCCAGTGACCTCACCTGAAACTGGTCCTCTGCAAAGTCCCTGTTTCCCAAGCAGGGGACACTCCCAGGTGCTGGGGTTGGAACTTCAGGATGACTTTTGGGGACACGGTTTGACCCATGACACGGCCTGTGCTCCTAACACCGTTCCTGCCCGGAACATCCATTCCGAGGATGGAGATGCCGGCAGGAAGGGGCTCAGGGGCTTAGATACGTTAGAAAGGCTCTGATGCCTTTGAGCTCAAGAGGAGGCTGGAGGGGAAGGCCCGTGGCCGCTGTGGGGCCAGTTTGGGCTGGGCTGGTGCCGTCGGCGTGTTCTGCACGGCTCCCCCGCCTCGCCCAGCGCACGCCAGCGGGAACATCGCAGACGGTGCCCTGCATCCTGGCGGCCCCTCCTACCCTGTCCTCACGCTCCTCGTCGAATGGTACTGCGTGGGCAGACTGGAAATGCCTTCTGGGAACCCTAGCCCCCTTCCGCCTGCGTGAGGTGGTGGGACTGAGGGTCCAGGGCCGTGTGTTTATTCACGAGTTCCTCTCGCTGCGTGTCTGTTTGTAAGAACTGTGTGGGTCCAAGCACTCGTGGGCTGGAGGCCGGCCTCCCCGGTGACCCACGGTGTCTCTTGCCCAGACATCAGACCGGATTTCACAAAGGACACTGTTGGCTTTAAACCCAAGTCAGAAAACTTTACACAGATGGGTAGACACACACCAGAGGGACTTCCCCTCTTACTCCTGGGGGGAGCTCCCGGCCCACACCTCCCCGGGATCTGTTTGGGTTGGAACCAGGAGTCACGGGGTTCCGGAAGCTCCTGGAACTCTCTGTCCCCCGCACACACAGGCCACCAGCGGACGCCGTCCTCCTGGGGACGTGCTCTCCAAAGCCTCAGAACCAACCCACGTGAGTGGGCGCACATGGATGTCACCTCCTCCGCACACACACGCACCCCATGTGTGACAACACACACACACGGGTTTTTATACCACTTGGCATGTTTTGTTCCTGTTTGTGGAATGTCTGTGTGGACGCCCCACCTAGATTTCAGCTTATTCTAAATGCCCCAGCAGGCTACAGGGTTCTTGGGCCAAAACGAAGAGGCTGGAGATGGAAGTGGAGTATAGGAACCAGGCCTGGGGCCGGAAGGCTGTCTGCTCAGGCCGGCTCGCACGTGGAGCGCCGGGGCTCTGCCGCCCTTGGGCAGTGGCCGCCGTCCCGCAGCGACAGGAAGGCCCGCGGAGGGGACAGGCCTCAGGACGCAGTGCAGGGATGGCCCCCCATCTGGCTGTCAGCACGGCGCTCTGCCCCAGGTGCGCACGGGGCCGGAAGGGCAGCCGCAGACACAGGCGTCGTACAAGGTCCTGGGTCCGCGGCGGGCGGTCGTCCCCGAGGCCCCCTCTGGTAGCGGGATTTCTGCAAGCGTTTGTTTTCTATGTTGGGACTTAGACAAGTAGCCAGAGGACTGGCAGAGAATGACCACCCTCGCCTCCCGGGAGAAGCAGGTGTGTGTCACTGCCCGGGAACCTGAGCAGCACGGCAGCCACCGCGACGTCCGTCGTAAAGCCCCAATTTCTCCGGGAAGAGGATTGGCAGAAAAAGAGAGGTTTGAAGTCCCGTTCTTTCTGGAATGTCCAAGTCCCTTCTCTGGGTGATAAACGGCCAGGCCGGTGCCAGCCGCCTATCGGTCCGGGGCTGCGGCTCGGGGTGCCCGCTGAGCCGGGGAGGGCAGCCCCCCGCTGCGCACCCGTCCTCACCCGTGCAGCGGTAAGGACGAGAGGGCAGTGATGCTCTGGCTCGATAGGACTTGGCGGCTGGCTCGCCCAGAACCGGAATGAACCGGAATGAACCGGAATGCACCGGCATGCCTCCAGAGATGCTCGGAGGTCGGCAGGCCAAACTGTTCCTCCAGATTCCTGCTTCATCCCGAGCCTGATAGGGTCCCTGCCTCCGCTGCCGGGCCTGCCCGCCCCTCCTGCACCATCTGCCCGCTCTCCGCCTGGCGCCATGTCAACCTTCGCAGCTACAGCTGGGGGCCTGGGAGAGCTGGAGTGGGGCTTAGCAGAAGAATGAATTTGAATTCTTCCCTCTGGGCCCCCCTCTTGCTTTCCCCCGCCTCCCCCCCCAGGACCAATTTATCTGCCAGTCCAGCCTCCAAGTGGAGTTGGGGCCAAGTTGGCGACCTGCCCACGCTTGTCAGCTTCTTTGACCAGATGACAGGAGAGCAGCACTCAGCCAGGAAAGGGCTGCAAGTCCCGGCGTGTGAGGGCTCGCGGGCGCCGTGCCAGGGGAAGGCGGCAGGGCAACCGGAAGGTTCTCCCAGACTGCGGAGGATCTGTGGCGGGGGTGGGAGGCCCCTGTCCCTGGGGGGACACAAAGCTACGGGGTGTGTGTGTATGAGCACATGTATGTGAGCACGCACCCAGGATCATGCATGCACACACACAACCATGTGACGGCATCCATGCATACACGTGGCAGCACACGTGTTCACGCACACGCGTGTACAAGCGCACACACGTGCATGTGTACAATGTGTGATTGTGCGTAGCCGTGCACGCACATACGTGTGTGTGTGCATTCCTGATGTGGGAGAGAAAGAGCACGACTTAGCATTTAAACCCTCTCCAGCCAGTTGGGGTCCCTGCAGGTGTCTCGTGCTGCTTGCGCCGGCCTTGGGCTTGGCGTAGACGTCTGCTCTCGGCTGCTCCACCTACCTTGCCCCCAGGGCGCTGCACCCCAGGCTCAGACTCCCCGCCACGTCTGTGCACAGCGGGAGCCAGGGGGCCTGCCCGCCCAGGCCTGGGGCGGCGAGACTTGCTGCAGCGTCTCGGGCCCTCGGCAGGCGGCAGCGTCTACACTTGCTCGTTGAGTCGGCAATGATTCTCGGGGCGTGCTGGGTTGCGTGTCCAGACCTCCGGGCTGAGAGGGGCTGGAGAGAAGGGGAAGAGGAGGCATGGGTGCCCTGGTAAGAGGATGAGACAGCCATGCTGGAGGGAGCCTCGGAAGCCACCCAGGTGCCAAACCATGAGACACATTATCTTAACTGCCCCTGTGCTACCAGACACCAGTGACCTCTCTGTCCCTGTGGGAAATCCTCCTGTGGCTTCCAGTCACCACTCTTGCCTAGGTAACCCCTCCCTTCCTGACCTTTCTTTCTCTGATCCCCATTTTTCATGCTTGGTCTCCTTACACTCTGGACACTGTCCCCAGGGGACCTCAGTGTCACCCCAGGCTGCAGGCACCCCCTTGCCAAGGCCCCACATGGGTGTCGGCCCCTGACTTCCCTGCAGAGCTCCAGATCGGCATCGCCAGCTGCCCCTGCGCCTCTCGGCCCGAAACACTCACAGTTGCCTCGAAACCGGCCAGCAGCCACCAACCAACCCAGCTTGTCCTGGCTTCATCCCAAACCAGCCCTGTGTGCATTCCGTCCTGGAAAGCATCCCCGGAGCTGGAATCCAGATGTCTCTCTTGCCTGCTTGTCGGCCCAGCCCCACACCCCGCTCTCCTGCAGGGGTCCCCCCTTCTCCATCCTTGGGCTTTCATGGTCTTGAGTGTTGACCACGTCTGAACCCCTGAATTATTTCTGCCTCAAGTCTGTGCCCAACTCCACCTTGCTCCACCCCTTCCTCCAGCACCGGCTTTATTGGGAGCTATAGACTGTCTCCCCTGAACTTCCTTCTTAGTCTGCGATGCAGGCGTTCCCTAGTCCCCGCCTTGGGATCGGAGGGGGTGACCGGTCCCACGCCGGTCCCCGCCTCGGGATCGGAGGGAGTGACCGGTCCCACGCCGGTCCCCGCCTCGGGATCGGAGGGGGTGACCGGTCCCACGCCGGTCCCCACCTCGGGATCGGAGGAAGTGTCCCTGCCTCATGACTGGAGGAAAGACCGCTGTGTGTCATGTCCCACCACTTGGCTCAGGGCTCCTGTGACAGGCCGAGCCCCGTTCAGGCGCTTCCTCTCAGGCGGTTGGGTCTGGCTGCTGGGACTAGGCTGTGTCCCTGCCCCTCGCTGTACCTGGCGGGGCTCCGGGTGTCCCCCTGAGAAGCCCCCATGGGCTCGAGCTCCCCATCAAAGGGGGGACAGCAGGCTGGGGTTCTCGCCCTGCTCCCTGGCCGAGGGCAGGTCTTGTCTCTCTTGGAACTCGAGTTTTTTTCCCCACTAATGACGGCCTGGAGCCTTACCTCTTCACGCAGAGTTTGACCTGGGTTTGTGGGTCTCACACCTTAAAGTCCATGTGAATCCCCGGCACCACGTTGATCTGTCCAAACACAGGTTGGGTGGGCACTGGAGTCCGCATTCCTGACAAGCACCCTTGGGTGGCAGGGAGCTGGGCCGTGTCCAGCCTGCCCCTCAGTTCTCGGTCCTCGAGGGACATGTCTGCCAATGACGGGAGCCCTCTGCCCTTGTCTGTGGTGTGTCATCCTCCTTCCTCCCTCCTGCCTCCATCCCTCCTCCCCGCTCTCCCTCCTCCCTCTCTCCCTCCTCCCCTCCTCCCTCCTCCCCTTCCCTCTTTTTGTCAACAGCATCCTTTTAGCCCGAGGCTCAGCCCTCGGATCCAGTTGCTGAAGGTGTGGCGGTGGGTACAGACAGCCACACAGTCACACAGACCTGGGGAGAGGAGGCTCTGCAGGTCAGGGAGGTCAGGCCTGTGTCCCCGAGCAGGGACACTGGAGCTGAGGGCTGGGGAAGGCCGTGGGGTCCCGTGGCCTAGACGGACGGAGAAACGAGAGTCGCAGAGGGCTTGCGGGGGCGGGAGGGGTGGCCCGCAGCAGGCGGGAGCAGCAGTGGGGACAGGGACACTGTGGTGTGTCCAGAGGGAGACGAGGTGGGGCAGGGGAAGTGGAGGAGGAGTCGGAGAAAGGGCCAGAAGGAGCAGTGCGGACTGACCGGCTTTTGGATGTCTGCTCACTCTTCTCAGTGAGCCCCTGAGAGCTGACCTTGGCGTGTGTATTTGGACATGACTGTCTGTCTTCTTGGATTTTCTGACTGTTGACCTTCGCAGGCTCACTGAGGTCTCGCTTTCCAGTCCCCGGGCCCCCCGCCTCGAGCACTGGCCAGGCCGCCTCTCCACCCTGTCCCTGGGCCTCTCCCCGGGCC
>LNAC01000402.1:898504-963860 GCA_002007465.1 Ailurus styani | reverse complement strand
GGCGGGTGGGTGGGGCTGGGAGAGCCCCCGTGAGCCCCCACTGCCAGCCCGGCTCTCCGCTCCCCGGCCCCGCCCCCAAAGCCGACAGCACGTCTCCCTGGCTTCCGCAGGCAGAACCAGCCAGTCTTCCTTTCAGCATGTCTAAGATGTGGCCGGGTGTCTAAGATGTGGACAGGTCTGTACGTTCCTCTGAAACCGCCGGGAGCTTGAGGGCCGATAGGTGCCAGCGGTGGGTCCGGTGCCCTGTGGGCTCCACTCACAGGGCTCCCTGCGTGGGACCGGCCTTCTCCCCATGCACGCCAATGTTGCTCTAAGAGAGAAGTGAGGTGCTCAGTACTGTGTCCAAATGCAGCAGGCAGCGTTAGAGCTTGAAGCTAGAGTTTTAAAAATGACCTCTAAATTTGGCAAGAGAGATAATGGGTTCCATGAAACGGTGGCAATTTTAAGGAACGGGATCTGTGTCAGCAAAGCGGGCTGTGCAGGCCCCTCGGCAGCAGACAGCAGCGCGGGTGAAGGCTGGGGCCGGCGAGGAGCCGTCTCCCGGGGGCAGGACCCCGGCCGCAGAGCAGAACTGGCCTCTCCGTGCCGCTGAGCACCGAGGACAGTCTGACAGGCGTCCACGCGGGGCCGGGCACACATCTGTCTCCTGTCCAGCCTGCCAGCCCGCACCCTGCGGGGACCAGCTGCCCAGAGCTCTGCTCTCGGATGCGAGCATGTGAACCTGCCGTGTGCTCCTGGATATGCAGACAAGAGGAGCTCGGCTGCTTGCTGTCTGCTAGCAGGAGCCCGCATGTTAAGAGGGTGGGGATGTGTATTCAGAAAATTCAGCGCTTGCAGGCCAAGGTTTTCTAGGGCGTGCTGCTGCCTGACAGTCTTTTTATGGAAACGGGACATGCGGAGAGCCGCTCAACCGACAAGCAGTGGAAGAGAGCAAAGGTGCCAGGTTTGCGGAACAAAATCTGGGCACGGCTGCTTCTCACGGCTGCGGCCCGCAGGCACCCCGCTCCGCGTGTCCGCCCGGAAGGCATCTGTATACAGTAGGCACTTGCAAATGCTCTACCCATTCCGTGGGGGACACGGAGGCAGCGCTAAGGGACGCGGGCCTGCCCGAAGCCACCCCTCAGCTGGGCCCCGGGAATGCAGGGTGGACGGAGTGCGGGTTCCGATCCCGCCGGGCAAGCTGCTGGCAAGAATCTAGCCAGCGCCGCAGAAGGCGGAGCTCGTGTGGGGAAGGAGGGCACAGGGTCCCTTGGCGGTGGGCTCGGAACCCCGCGGGTCTCCGGCTCCTGGCCCGCTCGGGCCTCCTCCAGGCGCCGTCCTCTCCCTAGACGTTGGCGGGCAGAGGCCTTGCGCTCAGGGCCCACCGTCCTGAGTGCCGGTGAGCCGTCGGCAGGAGCCAGGCCTCGTGTCCGGGTCAGGTCCCCGGTCGGTCCCGAAGGCGTGCGTCGGCGTGTGAAGGGTGGAGTCGCGTCCGCATTGACGATGTTCCTGCCCGAAATCCCGACCCCCGGCCCCTCCGGCTGCGACGTAAGCTCTTTAAAGAGATAACGACGGTAAAACGAGGTCGTCAGGACGGACCCTCTTCCGGCACTGGTGTTCCTGTGAGAAGCGAGCCTGGGACACGCACGCGCCGCGGGAGGACCCACGAGGTCGCTGGGAGAAGGGGCCGTCCACGCACGGAGGAGGGAGGCCTTGGGAGACGCCTGCCATGCGGACACCTTGGTCTTGGACGTCCAGACTCCAGAATGAGAGAAAATAAACGTGTGCTGAAGCGGCCCGTGCGCGGCCCTTGCTGTGGCCACCCCCTCCCGGACGGGCTCCCGAAGGCCTGTCTCCGAGCGAGGGGCGGCTCCCTGAGGCTCTTCCAGGAGCGGGTCTGGGGCCTCTCGCCTTGCACCCCGGTGGCTGAGGCCACTTGAGACAGGGAGGTGATGCGGGAGCCCGTGCTCCTCCTGGGGGCCGGGGTGCTCTTGGGGACCCCCTGCCTGGGTCCGGCTGCACGGAGGTGTCCGGAGCCACGTGGAAGAGCCGTGTGTGGACCCTCGGTCAGGCGCACCGAGGTCGGGCCCCTCTGCTCAGCCGCAGGGACTTCCAGCTGCGGGCGCTCCAGGGGCTCCCAGAGCTCCGCGTCCTCTCAGAAGAGGGCGGCTGGCGGGGGGCGGCGGGGGGCACCCCCGGCTGGGCTCGGCCCAGACTCAGGCCCACAGCGCCCTGAGCAACAGCACGGATGCTGGCCATTTATAACGGGAGCCCGGCCCACCCAGAGGGGCCTCGTTCAGCAGATTTTACTGAGGACATGTTGGCCGGATGTTGCCAGCTGCCCCGTCGGGAAGCTGCGTGTGTGTCCCACAACGCAGGCCGGGTCGTCTGATCCCGACAGCCGCTCGCTCTGGGGTCTCTAGCCAGCGTGTTCCCTGCCTGTGGGGGGCCGCCATCTGGGCGGAGACGGCCCTTTCCCTCCGGCTTCCTTGTGCTCTGTCCCCAACCTTGGGCCGGGAGCGGGGGGGCTCTGAGGCCCTGTCGGCCTCTGACCCTGCTCTGCACCGACCGAGCGGGTTGTGACGGTTGTGTGGGTCCCGCCGACTCTGAGGTCTCCTGGGCCTGGGGAATCGGAGCCCACGGCCGGGGCAGACCCAGTCCTGCCGTGGTCTTCGTTAAAGCCACAGGCCAGAGCCAGGTCCCCGCACTGCAGGAGGAGCAGGGGGCAGAAGGCGTTTGGGCTCCGCCTGGGTCATCGCCCAGGGATCCAGGGATGCAGGAGGGAGGCGGGGAGTGCAAGGAGGGAGTGGGGAGACGGAAAGGCCACGAGTGCCTGGTACAGACCGAGTGTCCTGGGGGTGCAGAGGGGGCCGTGCCCGGGTGTCCCCCTGAGGGCGATGGCGGGGAGAAGGAAGCCAAGAGGTGCTGGCTGCGTCGGGGTGCTCAGCGAGGCTGGACCGAGGTGGGGGGGGAGGCACACGGCTGCGGGGGAAGCGGGGTCACGTGATTGGCTCCCAGGTTGGCTCCCGGGTGTGACGGAAGCGGAATAGAGTGACCCCACAGCGCCGGGCAGTGGAGACCCTCGCGGAGGGTGTGGGTGTGCTGAGGACTGAGGATCGCACTTGGACGTGTTGTCCTTGAGATGTCCTTGAGACCCCTGGATGGGAACATGAGGTGGGTTTGGGGATGCGTGCCTGGGGCCCAGAGGCATGTTCTCAACCAGAGGAAGGGATCCCACAGGGCACACGGTGGCTGTCGAGAGATGGAGGGAGGGCTGGACAGACGCCCTGGAGTCCCGCTCGGGCTCGGCACCTGTGTTCCCTGCACTGCTGCCCGGTGTGGGGGGAGGGGCGGCTGGAACAAACCGAACGGGGGCTGACAACACCAGAAGTTCTTGCTCTCACCGTCTGGGGGCCAGACGTCCAAAGTGCAGCTCTCCGCAGCACCACGCTCCCTCTGCCTTCTCCGGAGCCGGTCCTGCCCGCTCCCCGCCTCTGGGGCTCCACGAGTCCTTGGCCCGTGGCCACGTCCCACCCGTGTCCCCTCTTCATGTGGCTTCTCCCTGGGCGCTGAGTCTCCTGGCTTCTCTTCCCCCGGGACGCCGTGGCTGGATTCAGAGCCTGCCCCGAGAATCCGAGACAATCTCTCCATGTCAGGACCCTTAATCACACCTGCGAATCACACCTTTCTGTTTTCACGGTCAGGTGCACAGGCTCTGGGACGAGGGCCTGCCGTCCTTGGGAAGCACCGTACAGCCCATCCCGTCCCATCAACGGAGGCCGTGGAGGCCTGGAGGCCTGAGCTTTAAAACAAAAGCTTCGCTGGGGGTGAGAGTGCAGTTGGAGACTGCGCTCCTGGGCTGATGCAATTGGACCGGGAATTCGAGCTGTCTGACCACAGGCCTGGTTCTTGCTTATCGGAGCCTCAGTTTACCTATCCACGCAGTGGGAATGATATGGTCCCTTATTCTTGGCCTGTCAATGGGTGTCATGAGCGTGGGCGTGTGGGGTTTGTCGGAGGGCCTGGGAACCCCGTGCCGACGGTCTCGGCCCCTCCTCTCCTCGCTGGACGCTCCGCTGCTCCCAGCCCCTCGGTCGGTCCTTACAGGTCCCCTGACCTGCGCAGCCCTGTCCCAGGCCGACCTCAGACCCCGGCTGGGCTCTTCCCTGGGAGAGACGGCGCGGAGAAACGGGCCGGGCCACGGAGGCGAGGAGGGCCTGGCTCCCCGTGGGCTCCGCTGGGGTGAGGGGGGCGTGGGGCCGGGCTGGGCCCGAGCAGCCGAGGCGCGGACGGCGGCTCCCGAGCTGAGGCCCCTCCGCCTGGAGCTGGCAGGGAGCCTCCCGGGAGAGGGCGAGGAGGAGCGGCGCGCCTGGCTCTCTGCTCTCCTCTCGCCATAGCAACGAGGGAGAGGGGCCAGGCTGCGGCAGTCTCCCCGGAGCGTGGGCGCCGCTGTCTGCAGGCGGCGGGTGAGAAGGAGAAACCCGAGGACACCGCCCCACTTCCGGCCCCGCACTCGACACGCGCCCCTCCCGCCCGGGCCGCCTGCCCCCATCCTGTCCTCCGGTGCCTGGGCCGCCTGCAGACGAGGACCGGGAGACAGAGAGGCCGAGGATCGTGCCCGCGGGCACGCGGGGGCCAGAGGGGACTTGGGCCTGAAGCACGGGGCTTCCTGGGGCGGAGGACCCGGGCCTCAGGGGGCCTGCAGGGCTCCTCCAGCACCCGGCCTGGCGGCTGGTTGGCTCCCCCGGGGGCCTCCCTGAAACCAAGGGCAGAGCCGGGCCCTGGTCTGGTGCCGCGCAGGGGTTAGGAGCACACACGGTTAGAAACGCAGGACTGGCGCGGCCATCAGCCCACCTGAGCTCCGCCGGGTGCACCAGGACCCCTGTCGCCAGGAGCCGCGGGCACGGTCAGTGGTCTCCTCGAGGGCGTCTGGGAGGAGTACCAGCGTCCGGGTCATGGCTGCAAGGAAGGGCTGGGTAGAGAGCACGGATGTGGCCAGGCCTGGCCCCACGGCCATGAGCCCTCCGCTCAGGCCGCTGCCGGCTGGTGACCCCGTGGGGAGGGTGGCGGTCCCCCGAGGGCCGCCCGTGAGGGAGCAGCTGTCGTGCCGCAGTGGCGGCCTCTGCTGATCCCCGGACGAGCTTTTGTGCGTCTCCCTCCCCCATTTCTACTGCCACGCATTTGGGCCCCACAGAAAATCGGTGTTCCCTCTTTCCTGTAACGGCAGCTCGGACCCCGGGGTGCCTCTGGGCCCGCCGTGAGCCCCCTGCCTGAGGGTGTCTGCGCGGGGACGCAGCCTCCGACCTGGCCCGGCCCCAGCTTCTGCTTTCTGGAGCGTCTTACTCATGCCTCGGGCTCAAGGTAACCCAGGTGGTTGTCACCGGGGGTCACGTGAGTGTCTCCCACACGGGACGGGGTCTCCAGGGAGGAAACACCAGCTGCTTGAGGGAAAAGAAAGGCCTAGAACACGCGACGTCACGTTGAGAGGCAAAGCCTCGTGCTCTGGAGGCACGGAGGCTCGGGGTTGGGACGGTCCCCCTGCATCCCGGCCCGGCAGCCCGGACTCGCCCTGCGGTGTCTCTGGAAGGACGCCCGACTTCCGCTCAGGGCTGGTAGCGGATTGGCTGTGAGGCCGCCCCTTCCCTGGCGGACAGCTTTATTAGTTACGCTTAATACGCAGCGGAAACCGCGTGCCCACCGGCCGGCGTCCTGCGTGCGCCTCGTGGTGGGGTGGCCTGGGGGCCCATCAGGCTCCGTCCGCGGGCCCACGGCACACGCGGTCCGAATGACACGCTCTGTTCCTCCTAGTTATGGGGGTTCATCCTACTTGAGAGAGAGGCATAAAAATGCCCCTGAGTTTGTAATAATCTGAAGCTCGAAGCCTGGGTCGGTTTTTCTTAAAACTCCATCTGCTTTTTTGTGGGTGAAGATTCCGCCAAGATTTTCACGTGAGTTGCTCCTCGGTCTGGGCTCCTGGTGGGTGAGAGTCTGTTGGTCTGTCCGTGCGAGCGGCAGGTCCCGGGCCGGGACAGGTGGGCCCTCGGTGCCGTCCGTCGCTCACGAGGACGGTGTTCTCTCTCCCCGCGCGGGCGAGGCGTGGACTTGCGGGGCCCACCCGAGCTCCAGGTTGCACCGTCTGAAGAAGCACGGGCGGGTTTCCAAGGCAGCCGCATGGTTTCATGTTCCCGCCGGCAGCCTGGGGCGTTCGGATTGCTTGCAGCACCTGCCGGTCCCCGACGTCTGCTCGCGGCCCCGGGGCGGGCGGCGCGGCCTCGCGGGCGGAGACGTGAGCATCCCTTCTGCTCACCTGACGAGGGCGCGTCTTCCTTGGAAGCCTGTCTCCCCAGATCCTTCGTCCAGTTACCGAGTGACAGGTGTTTCAATGTCGCACTGCGTCTGGTAGTGCTGAGGCCTCTTCCAGGAGCCGATCTGAAAGGGCTCTCCGTGGGAAATGCGCTTGCTCCCCTTCTCTGGCCGAGGGTGCGGGCCCGGCCGTCCCCACGGAAAGGATCAGGATGCATTTGAACGGTTTTCCTCCCTCTGTCCCACTTTCTACCACTGCTGTGTTTTTATTTACTTGTTTCTCTCTTTTTTTAAAAAAAATTTTTTTAAAGATTTTATTTATTTATTTGACAGAGAGAGAGAGATCACAAGTAGGCAGAGAGGCAGGCAGAGGGAGAGGAGGAAGCAGGCTCCCTGCTGAGCAGAGAGCCCGATGTGGGCCTTGATCCCAGGACCCCGAGATCATGACCTGCCCCGAAGGCACAGGCTTTAACCCACGGAGCCACCCAGGTGCCCCTACTTGTTTCTCTGTAAATAGACTTTTGCCTCTTGGCTTGATTTATCTACCCTGGAGGATGGCTTCGGAGTCTCCGTCCACCGCAGAGCAGGACTTGTGAGATCGGTGCGCAGGTCCCGGGCCGTGAGCCTGAGGCCAGAGCCTGACCGGCCCCTCCATGCTTCTCTCCCGTCGCACAGACACATGCACACCACAGATTTTCTTCAGTTATTTATGCAAAAGTGGCCTGAATACATAGTTTGGATCTCTTGTTTCTGCACTGAAGAAATAATTAGTGGCAACAGCTTCAAATGGTCTCAGACAGCTGGTTATTTTTAAAGGGTCGGTGGTGATGAGGACGTCCCACGTGTGCCCCAGCTTCTCTGTGGTTGAGGTGCGTTCCCTGTCCTTGCGGCACGTGGTCAAACGACTCAGAGGAGAAGCTTGGTCCATTATTAGTCCACTGGATGAACGCCGTGGCTGGGTATGTCCTGATACGGTGGTCCTTTTGCTTCTAGTGTTATCTTGACAGAGTTCCCAATGAAGAGTACCTTTCTTCCCCATCTAGATTCTAAACACACCGAACGGAACAAACAAGTAAGAAAATAATGGTAGAAATAGACATCACCTTTATCTCCGGCAGCAGCCAAATGGGAGGATTTGGCGTTAGGTGTGTCTGCCAGAGGGGCTTCCAGGAAGACCGTGGATGGGGCCGGCTTGCCCACCACCTCAAGGCAGCACAGGCCTCCCCCTGTGGGGCAGCCCGGGCGCGGGGACCCATCTGGTGCCCACGGATGCCGGCTCCCACAAGGAAAGGGGTAGAGTTGAGCCCGGCTGCCTGATCATCATTTCCAAACACCCCACCAGTCCGTCCAGTGTGAGTCCAGGACAGGGCACAGGTGCTCGGGGCCCAGCCCACCACGGGGAGACCCGGAGCGCCGGTGCAGTGTCCCTCTCCCGCTTCCCCGGCGAGCTCCCGGGAGGGGGACGGGCGTGGCCAGGCACGCGGCGCGTGTTTACGGGGCGGGGTGTCTGTCCCAGGGAGGCTGTGGCCGCCTGCCGCTCGGGCAGTGATGGACGTCAGGTGGAGACTCCTTGCTGCCGCGGTCAGGCATTTCTGGAGCGCGGGGGGCCCTGGAGCTGTGTCCTCCCCGAGGCTCCCCCACCCCAGGACCCCATCCCTCCTGTTGTTTTCACCGCCGCTCGACCTTGGACACTGGCGTCCCCAGCACCCAGTCGTGGCAGCTCATCCCCCCTGACCTTGGGGGGGTCACAGCCCAACTCCCCTCCCGCTCTTGGCATCCACGTGGGCTCTAGCACGTGCTCCAAAGTCCACGTGACCAGGACAGGATCTGTATTTCCCACCCAACTGCCCCTCCTCCGCCTGGGCAAACGGTGCCCTCGTCTCTCTGGTTTCTGAAGCCAAAATGCTGTGTTTCCCGAGATGCCTCCCTCCCCACGTCCCAGGGGGACCTGCTGACTTCCTTCCAGAATGCCTCCCACGCCCGCCTCCCCTCTCAGCTGCCACCCCAGCACAGGAGGCGAAGCCAGTCACATAACCCTGGGTGACTGTCCCCCAGGCTCCTCGTCCCACGACGCTCCTTCTGGCTGTCCAAACGCAGCCCGGGCCGGCCCCGAACCCCGGGTCAGCAGGCGCCGGGCTGGGAGCTCGCAAGTATCCTTCCTGGTGTGCTTCTGAGCCTGAAGTCACCCGCCCTGATCCTCTCAGGAAGTACTCTTTCCGAGGTGGCGGCCGGAGCTGTTCCCAGCCGTTCACGTAGGGACCCCGCGCCTACGCCCCATTCTCAGACGACAGCAGGGGCCTTCTGGGTGACGATGGCGCCGTCTCTCCTCTTCCTGTCTCCCTCTGGTGTGACATCGACATGACCACGCGGCCCGGCCTCACCCGGCAAAGTGATGTATTCATGCAGCGAAAACGCGTTGTGACCCCCCTGACGCGGGGCCGTCCGTCGTCCAGGCCCCCGGGGCACATGGGGCGCATTCCTGCCTCGGGTTGTGCTCCTGCTTCCGGAACCTCCTCCCTGACTCCCCCCGAAGGCTTCCTCCTGCTGCCCACCTCGGCCTAAACGGCCTTCACGCAGAGGCTGTCCTTGACCGCTGATCTAAAAGAAGCACTGAGCTGCTGTCCTCAGGCCGGGGCCGGGCCTGCTCGGGCTGACTCGGCCCGTCCGCCTCCGCCCTGCAGCCCCGTCCCTGCCGCGTCCTCCGCGGGAGCCCACTCAGCACCCGCACCCCCATCCGGTCCTCGCTCTGGGTCAGGAAGTATTTGTGTGTTTAGTGTCCAGTTTGCCCAGATAGGGCGCAAGAGCCGCGACGGAGGACCTGTCTGCGTTCCCGGACACGGCCCCTGGAGGGAACAGTGCCGCACGACCGCAGGCGCCAGACGACCGCAGGCGCCGGCTCCAGAATGGCCCTGCTCACATCCTGCAGGCCCCGCGCCTCCGCCTGCTGCCTCCTGGGGAGCCGGCGTCTGAGCTCGCTGGCGTCTCTGTCCCCGGCCTGGGGCTCCTTCTGCCCTTCTTCTCTGGTNTTATTTATTTATTTCACAGCGGGAGAGAGATCACAAGGAGGCAGAGAGGCAGGCAGAGAGAGAGGGGGGGAAGCAGGCTCCCTGCCAAGCAGAGAGCCCGATGCGGGCCTCGATCCCAGGACCCTGAGATCATGACCTGGGCCGAAAGCAGAGGCTTTAACCCACTGAGCCACCCAGGCGCCCTCCTTCTGCCCTTCTTCTCCGGCGCCCCCGGGAGCATCTTCCGAAGTTCCCTGGGTCTCTCGGCCTCCTCCCCTTCTCTTACGGATTGCTGCTTTGTGGCTCCAGTGGGGGTTTTGAGGCAGAGACGAGATAAACACGTGTGGGCTCCTCCTTGTCATGCTGGAATCCGAATGGCTTGGTTACATGGAGCAGGAGAGAGGTTCAGAGGTAGGCAGTGAAGGCCCTGGTTTTGGCCTGGAGTGGGCCTGGGTCTCGGGTTCCCAGGGTCCTGGGTGATCACTGTCACTGCCCCTGCACCCCACTTCAGGTTTGGGTGATGTGGGTGAGTCTCCTGTTCCGGGCGCCCCGTTGGGGCCGCGGAGGGCGTGGGACCCACTCGGTGTCGCCAGCATGTCCTTCCCACAGGTGGAGCGGTCACGCTCGGCTGCCCTGTGGGGCAGGTGAAGGGGGCCCAGCGGCAGCCCCACATGCGCTGTCCAGTCCTGGCCAGCCCGCCTTCCTGCTACGCAGGGCCCAGAGCCTGGAGGATGTGGACGGGCCATTGCCACCGTTCCGTCCTTGACTGTGTCTGTTGGGAGACACGGAGCCGGGGGAGGGGCGTCTCAGGCCCCGAGAACCCATCTGGGCACCCGACGCCAGTGTTCCCATGGGGCAGACAGAAGCTCCAGCGCTGGGCCCCGGGTCAGGCCACCGCCGGCCATACCCTCGGGGGGGAGCGCCGTCTCCCTCCGTCCCTGACTCGGTCGTGGAGGAGACCTGGGGCATGGAGGAGGGGACAGCACAGCCCATGTGTGTGCTTCCCGAGGTCACGGGAATGGCCCCCTGGGGTCCCTGGGACGCTGCGCACACCCCCAAGTGCCGGAAATCCACACCAGTGAACTGCGCTAATGGCACGGCGCTGGGTCCTGCGTGTGAGTCACCGCTTCCCTCCATCGTGGGCCAGTGTCCGTCCCCGAGGCCCCCGGGCCCGCGCACCTGGCTTTGATGCAGGTACGGACTGGCCCTCAGGTCTCCTGCGGGCGTGGCAGACGAGGGCACGTGCACGGCTCTCCCGCCCCGGGAGGCAAAACCATCAGGATCTTCGTTGGTGTCACGTTGGATGCACAGCGGGGCGGGGGGGGGCAGCAGGCGCACGGCGACCGGCCTGGCGAGTGTCGGCTGTGCCCAGTGCTCGCGCAGACTGTCCAGGAGCCCCGGAAACAGAGGCTTCGCCCCTCTTCGCCACCTCTGCTGTGTGCATCGGTCAGATCCGCGAGAAGGGCTGTCGAGGGACAACAGCGGATGCGGCCCCGCTCAGGGCCACCGGCACAGAGTGTCTTTGAGACTCGTGTCCCTGGACGGGGGTGGGGCTGCCCAGCAGGGGCACCACCGTGAGCCGGGCCCGTGCCCCGGGAGACGCGGCGACAGGTTCGAACGTGAGGCCGGCTAGTGTGATGGTGGATTATTAGGACAACTTGACTCCTATGTGAGGTCGAGGCAGTGAGACTCGGAACGCTTGTTGTTTTGGGGTTTGGGGGTCATGGGTCATTTGTATTTTCTTCCTGATGCTTTTTTTCTGTATTTCCTGGATTTTCTGCCATGAGCAGATGCAGCTTTTATGAAAGTAGCACTTTTTCGAAGCGCTGAGCTTCCTGCCATAGCTTCTCCCTTGGTCCTCGGAGGCACAGACGCACGCTACTCACTTCTGGGGGCTTCGGGGGAGCGGGGTCGTGCGGGACAAGCAGGTGGCCGCTTCTTAAGGAGTACGTGCAGGTCCGCCCAGCCGGCTCTTCACTGAGACGCTTCTCTGGGTAAATCACCGTGACTTGTCTAAAAATACTCTCTCCGAACCAGTACAATGACCCGTGTTTGCATTTGGTTAAAAATAGCTTGTAAAATTTATTATTATTATTATTACAAAAGAACTTAAAAAAATCCCAGAAAAGTTTTAAGAGATCTATAAAGGGAAAACTCTCGCCAAAGTGGTTAATTATACACTTCTGCAAAGCTCTTGGTGCATGTTTATTATTTTGTTTTCGAAATTAGACGCGAAATTCTTGAAAGAGAACAATGGGAACGAACAAAGCATCCGAGGGGAGTCAGCACAGACCGAGGACTGACGACCTGAATGAAAGCGGGTCTTGCGGAAGTGACCAGCGAATCCTCGGGCTCTGCGCCCCCGCGATGCCCCTCCAAGCCCGGCGAGCCCAGGGCAGTGTCCGCCCTCGCTCGGCTGCTGTCCGGTCTTGGCGGTGGTTTTCCTGTGTGTCTGCTCGGCACGGCCATCCTTCAGGGGCCTCAGTGTCCCCGCTGGCCTCCGCCTGCCGGTGACTCTGCCCCCGGAATGAACGGGAGCCCCTGCTTCTTCCCCAGATCCTTGCTCCCGGTGCGACCCCTTGCTGTTCCCCGGGGCCCCAGGCTTTCTCTTAACTCCGGGCCTTGCTGCTGGGGCTCCTTCCTGGAACTTTCTCTCTCCAGCGCGTCTCGTGGCTATTTCATTATTCTCTGCGCGCCCAGAGCGAGTGTCCCCTCCCGACCGTCGTTCCCGGAGGCCGCCCTGACCGCAGCTTCTCCTTTGTCTCCACTGGCTGCCCGCCTCCTTCCCTTGCTGGGTTAGTAGAAACTTCTTGCTTGCAAATTACAAAACCACAACCCACCGTGGCTGAAAGGAAAATGGGAATTCACTGGGTCCCGTTAACTGGGGAGACGGGGAGGGACGGGTGTCAGGCGTAGCCATGCGGAGAGGCTCCTTGGCGGGTCCCCACGTCGCCGGCCTGCTCTCTTCCAGGGATGGGAGTTCAGTCCCGGTGCCGAGGGCCAGCGGCGGTCCGTAGCTCCGGGTTCGCAGTGCCCGTGACCAGCAGCTGGAACAGAGAGCCGTTTCCGCCGCGTCCCAGGGAAGGTCCCAGCCGAGAATCCCGCTGGCCTGGCCGCGGCCCACGCTGGCCTGGGACGGAGCTCCCGGGATGGAAGGGTGCCGGGCTCCGAGCGGCCTGCACCAGGGCCCGGTGCATGGACCGAGGGAGGGAGGGAGGGCGTCTGACGGGGGAGCGAGGCGGTGAGGAGCGGACGGGGCCCGGCAGAGACGATCGCGCTTGCACACCGGGCGCCTCCTCCGTGAGACAAGGGCGTCTGACCGCCCCCTGGTTTACTCACTCATTACTCCCTGTCTTCCCACTTCAACAGAAGCTCAAGAGACCAGGGCTCTCGACCGGACTTTCGGAAGCACCGTGTGTCCGTGTGACTAGAGGCTTGTTGAGTGGATACTGAGGGAGGACACAGTGGCGGAAGCGGGACTCAAACCCGCGTTCTTGACCCCCACGCGGTCCCCTTTCCCCCCTTCCTCGCACGGCGTCCGACTCTCCCTCCGTGCTCCTCTGCCCTGACGCTGCCCGGCGTGTCTGGCCCTCGACCAGGGGCTTGCCCGGGGTCCCCTCTCGGCCGGCGGCGGCGAGAAGAGTGTCGGAGGGCCGGCCTCTGTCTCTGCCACGTGGAGCGAGCACGGACTCCATCCTGAAGCTTCTGGTGTCATCGTTGTTTGCAGCGACACCTCGAAGCACCGTGGAGCCCCCCAGGTCACGTGATGTCTGCACGTGCCTGCTGCGGGACACTCATGTCGATTTACCTTCCCGTAGGGCTGTGGAAGGTTCGGCAAGTTCTCCTCCGCATCACGAAAATACGCCTTCCCACCTCTGATGAGATTCCAGGGAGGCCTCTCTCTCCCCGGGTCAGCTGAGCAACCCTGGCAGAGATTTCTGGCCGTTCCCCCAAATTCATGGTGTGTTCTTCTGGGCGCAATGGGGCTTGTTCCTCAGTCTGTCCTGCAGTGAGGTGAGGCGGTGTGACCTTGTGTTAGCTCACAGAGCGTGAGAAGCCGCACGCCGGCCACACTGGGCCCCCACGCGTCCCCCGTCCTCCCGCTGCCACGGAGACGGTCCCGGGCCACCGTGGGGCCACCTGTTGAAGGCAACAGAGTCACCTCCACTGGAGACCCCGCGGACCGTGCTCTGCTGGCCTGTTGGCCCCCAGGCTCTGCTATGCGTTGAGATCGGAGGGGCCACTGCGCTCTGAACCGTGCCTCTAGCGGTTGGTTGCTCATTAAGGGCCTCCCAGCGTCACTCCATGATGCTGAGTGATCTCTGAAGGACACCCCCGTGAGACCTCAATCTTATGATCAGAGAGAAATGATCACAGACATCAGTGGGCATTTCCAGATGTCAGCTAGAAATACGGTGACACATACATACATGACACATCTGTTGGCTTACACGACAACGGACTCTGTGGTGTTGCCTGTGTAAACACAGAAGATTTTATGTCTCAACCCGTTTCCAGAGGCTGAAGTCTGAGAAGACTCCATTAGCAAACAACACTACTTCAGAAAGTAGCACCTTAGTCTTTGAAGCTCAGGCTCAGCATTTCCCAACACAA
This sequence comes from Ailurus styani, assembly GCA_002007465.1. Taxonomy (NCBI): domain Eukaryota; kingdom Metazoa; phylum Chordata; class Mammalia; order Carnivora; family Ailuridae; genus Ailurus; species Ailurus styani. Next base: position 949,959 of record LNAC01000402.1, on the reverse strand, counting down.
TTAATTGGAATAATGGCACAAAAGATGATAAAAACTAAAATAGTTTTCATAAAAAGTGGAAGCGTTAATGTGACAATCAAACAGACTGATTAAGAATGGTGAAGGCCTCACATTTTAATTCCTTGCCACAAAGGCTGAGAGAGAGGGCGGGTAGGACCCGGAGGGCAGCGTGTCCTTGGTGTTTAGGTCACGTGCGGGGACATCCGGGACCCCCTTTGTCCTCTGCCCTTGAGTCTGGCCCGTGTGGGACTCTGTCCTCCGGGATGGCAGGGGCCTCGTGTCTCCTTGGCCAGGAGGCCCTGGGAGACGACAGATCAGTCAGGACGCCCTCAGGGCCACACTCCAGCACCCTGAACCTCCCTGGGAATGGAAGCGGAAGGCATGACAAATCGAGGCAGGGTTCTCCAGAGAAACAGAACCAGTGAGAGAGAGATGGAATTGGCTCACGCAATCATGGAGGCTGGCAAGTCCCACGTGCAGGCTGGGCCAGCGGACAGAAGGCCCAGGGAGAGCCCGAGTCACAGATGATGTCTAGAGGCCTCTGCTGGAGAATTCTCTCTCACTCGGGAGAGAGTTTGTCTTTCCCTTCCGTTCATTTCCTCAACTGATAGGACAAGGCCCACCCACACTGGGGGGTGGGGAGGAAGCAATCTGATTTACTCTATCAACTTTAAGGTTAATCTCACCCAAAGACCTCCTTATAGAAACATCCAGAATAATGTTTGACCAAGCATCTGGGCACTCTTAGCCCAGTCAAGTTGACACACAAAATTAACCATCTCAATATTAGACATTTATATTTAATATTATTTATATTTACATAAATATATATTACATATATAATATTATATAACATATTAATGTGATATGATGGATACAATATTTATGGTAATATGATTAATATATAAACATTAAATACTGAATAGCCGGGTATTAAATGCTCTGGGTTTGTGGTACGTGACCTCTGTCCCAGCCACTCCGTTCCTCTGTTGTGCTGTGAAGCCTGCCCCCCACACAAGTGAATGGAGGAGCAGGGCTGTGTTCCAGTAACTTCTACGATGAAGCTCATGTCAGGTACGTTATCATGTTCTCTCTGAGCACCGTCCATGTTTACACTGACTTAATCCTTTCGAACATCCTATGAGAAAATTCAGGTCTAGACACAGTTAGGTGACCTGCCCAAGATTACCAGCGAGTTAGTGGTAGAATTAGTGCTCAAACCCAGAGGCGCTGACTCTGTAATCCTCCCGCACCACGATGCCCTGGCTCCTCTGAGCTCCTCTGAGCTGGTCTGCGGTCCCCACAGGTGATCCCGCAGGAGCTCGATCCAGGGCAAGCACCTGGCTCCCCTCACTTTTCCCTGGCACTCTGGCTGCGGACCCCGGGGCCCCTGGAAGTCCGCATTACCACCTACATTTTTAGGAGACATTTCTCTTCTTTGGAGCCCTAAGGCGGTCGCTATGGCGACTTGTGTAAAACAGGTTTCTCCACGTTGGGTGTGGAGGGGGTGTTAATTCCCCTGGGGTGTGCTGGGGTGTGTCGGCCACAGGGCTTGGAGTCCACTTCTGTTAAGTGCTTCAAGCTGACCAGTCTCTCTGTGAAGGTATCGACCCCACGTTTTTTCAAGACAGGAAGCAGGCTCGAGTGCCTAAGACTTTCCGGGTCCTACCTTTGGTACGCAGTGCAGGTGAATTTAGCCTGAAGTGCAGGTGTCTATAGCACAGGTGTGTTCTGGGGGCGATCTATGCGTAGTGTGCATCCAGTGACAACTACTCAGAGCTAGAACGAAGTTGTACTTTAATGCCATTGAAGGCTAGCTGCTGTTTCACTTTTACCAACAGCCGTTCACTTCTCAAAGCAATGACCTTGGACATTATCGTGATTATTTTTTTTTACCAATATCCCTCAGAAGCCAGTGTTTTCTAGTGGGAAGCATTATAACAAATGCCACTCTTGGGACATAAGTCATGGCCTCCATTTGGAGTCTACTAGCTGGCAGAGGAAAATGTACAAACAAATGGAATGTTCTTCAGATTTTACTTTCCAGAGTCCAGCCTTAGAACTGATGTATCGAGCAAGACTTTGCAATGCAAAAAATATCTGACATCTGTATTCTTAAAAGTGTGAAAGACCCAAACTCCCAACGTGATTATTAATTGGACCAGGCGTGCCTTAAGCTGAGGACATATGACAGAAGCGGCTTCCGTCCCGGGAGGACGGGGAGCGTGGCAGGAGGGGAGGATCTGCCCTCGGACCAGCAGCCGTGGGACCAGCCTGCGAGGGTGGCAGGGATGCCGAGGGCTGGCTCTCTGCAGGCGGGTGACGCGGCCACCTCCCATTAACGAACAGCCTCCTCACGGCGCTTCGTGGCCGTTTGTGTACGAGGCGGTCTCTGCCCCAGGGAAGCCCGCGCCCGTGTGGGTTAGAGACAGCGGACTGAGGGCAGACAGATGACCTACTTGTGCACATTCACGGTCGTTCCATGTTTGGTCCGGGAATAGAGCTCATGTTTGCTGACTTTTGCACCTTTTCAGCACAACTTTTAAACCCCGATCTTGTCACTGTCCACGCGAAATTGTACCTTTTGCCAACATAAGTGTTGGCACCAGAGGACAGAATGAGTCAGGACGGTAAACCCAGGACACGCGCGTGGAATCGCCGGGTTGGCCATGCCACTTGCACTTTGGGGGGTCGGGTGAGCGCCGAGGCCCGGGCCGTCTCCCCCACTGCGCCGTCAGCTCCGGTGAGCCTGGCCATGTCCGGGGCAGCGAGCCAGCGGGGCGTGTGGCGGCCACACTGGCCTCCCTCCTCCGACACACTGGCTCCGGCCACGACGCGGCACAGGCTTGCCCCAGCTCTGCTCTGAAGCTCAGACGGGGGCAGGCCCCGCACTGAGGGAGCAGGACAGGGCTCTGGTCTCCGGGATTGCAGGCTGTACAAGAGGACGAGGGCCAAGAGCAAAGCAAGTAGGAGGACAAGGGCCGTGGTGGTCCTCCAGGTTCAGCCCTCCAGCCATGGTTCCCAGGGGTCCCCCTTCCACACCTAAGGCAGCACCATGGCTCCTTCCACCGAGACGTCTCCGGAGACCCCTTGGTTGCTGCAGGTCTCCTTGTGGAGCGTGGCGACCTCCCTCCGCGGCCCCCCACGGCCCCCCTGAGTGGCTGCAGACCTCCCCTCCGTCGCCCACTGATGTGAAGACCACACTCGTGGGGCCTGCTTTCTTCAGCCGCTGGGGACGATGTTTCAGACCCGTCACTCTTGCATTTAATACATTACATGCCTCTGCACCCAGGATGACGAAGCTCAGTCCGGCCACTGCCCAGAGCCTCCTGGTGCGGGCAGGGAGGGCCCAGGTCCTGGGGTCAAGCAGCTCTTCTGAAGACTCAGCAGACCGGGAAGATCGGGGGGAGACATTGTGGCGGCTGCAGTCTGGTCCTCTGTTCACCTCTGCGCATCGGGCTGCATCTCAAAGTGAATTACAACCCACCCACGACGCTGATTGGTTCTCATTCGCCCTCCGCCGGGGCCAGGGGAGCGCGCCTGTCCCTGCATTTCTATCCGTCATTGTCAGACAGCACCCGACACGACACTACCTTCTCGAGTCAGGCTCACCTCTGAGTCGGCAGCCTCTTTAAGATTCTGAGCCCAATGGAGCTCCAGCCGAGATGCCTACTGTAAGTAATGAATTATCCATGATTAATTACAATTAACTGGGTCTCTTTCTTCCCTAGGCACTTGATCTAAATATTTACAAGGAATTCTGATCAGATGCTCACTGTCCAAATTAATATGATTTCATCTGAAAATACAAGAGTGTTTTCATCCAAAATCAGCTGTTGTTTTGAGTCCAATCAGCATATTGTGTGGCAAGACCCAGCAGAGGAACATCGTGCGCACTGACATGTAATGCGGCTGGTCAGTGACGGGGGGCCGAATCCGCACCGAGCCACAGACCTGATCCGAGAGTCCAGAGCAGCCACCCTGGCCCCATGCCCGCCCCAGCCTCATGTCGGGCCCTCCACAGGGTCTCTGGAACGTGGACCTGCCTGCATAGACCTTCCCCAGATGTGCTCACCACACTGGAAGGAGACGCTGGCAAAGCGCCTTAGGACTCCCAGGCCCAGTGCCCCCAGAAGACACGATGTGTTTGCTCACACCCGGGAGCGACCGCCCCTGGGCCTGAAAACCTATGATGTAAACAAAGGAACCTCAGAATCATAACTGGAGGATGTTTGGGGTTGAGCGTCTGAGTGGCACAGATTAAACGTTCCGATGATGGCCATGGACAGTGGTATTACGACCCTTAGCTCGGGAAGGAGCAGGGAGGGAAACTCAGAGTCCTCGCCTGTTGAGCACATCTCAGGCTTGATGACTGAGTAAGTGGGCTGGTGGAGGAAGGAGCCCAGGTCAGGCAGGTCGGCAGACGGGACCCGGTTCCAGGCAGCGGGGAGAGCGGGACTGGACTCATTCTCTTCATGACTGGGTCTCCATGAGCAGCAGCCTCGGATGAGGTCACCTTCGAGCACCAGGCCAGGGAACTCACTTCCTCAAAGGATCACCGGTTTGGCACCTCTCTGATTCCTCCTCCCGGGGTCCCCTCAATGTGCAACGTCCTTGTGAATCCCCTGAGGGCACGCCGTCTCCGGGGGACCCGGGTCAGGGTACCCATCCATCCATCGATAGACTACTGCCTTCTCCTCTCCCCTGTGGGAGAGAGAATGAACTCAGGAAATGGCTTACTTAGGCCCGTCTTTCTGTGGCCTGAGGTCCGTGCGTCTCTTGTCCTGGAGGCAGAGAGCTGGGCGTCCGTGGCGTTCGTCTGAGTGTCATTTTCCCGTTTTCTTACATCCATATATCACTAGTTTTGCTATTTGTCCAATAGTTTTCCGAAAATTAAGTTTTAAAAACTAATCCTAGTCTAAAGCAAAACTATCTATGGGAGTTTGACCTGCTAATTAGTGGGGATTTTGGGGGAAATAAATCTTCAAGTAAATTCATAATCATCAAAATAAAGACAAATTCATGTGTACCTTCCCACTTAGAGTGTGTGTCTGTGTTCTCTGGACCATACGCTGGCTGATGACGAAGGCATGGGGTTTACAGCTGGTCAGACCTGAGCTCTCATCCTAGCTCTGGCTCCGTTAGTAATCCCGGGAAAGATCACTTACTCTCCCAGGTGACCAGCATCCGTGGGTATAAATGGGGCGACGTAGGAGACTAAGTGAAGCCAGGCTTAGCAAGACAGCTGGTCTCTGTACCCGACTGTTGATTCCAGCCACATGGCTAATATCCTTGTCCTCTCTTGCTTACACATCCCTAACTTGGCAAAAGTGTGTGTTGGCTTCATCCTCAGGTGCCGAAAGACTCCTCTCCAGCTCTATGGGTGAATCGTGGTATAAGTTGGCCACAGCCAATTCTCTTCCCTCTGCTAGAGGGGGCTTTAGAGTTAGGTGTGAAGGAAATCTGGCCAAGAGGGGCAGAGAAATGGCAGACTTCTGTGCAGGGCTTTCACTGAAGATTACAGAAGGTGCTAAGGTACCAGTGCTCCCCATTTTGCTTTCTGGATGTTGCCATTTACGGCGGTAACTGGAACTGCTGTGGCTTCCTGCCACCTCCAGCAGGGCCATCCTAGCGGGATAGGCCACACGTCCCAGGTGGAAGAAAGACCCTGTGTCCTTCAGAGCATGCTTGGGGTACTCACACAATAACCCTAGAATTGCAATGTCACCAGAGTGTTTGTTACACGAAATAATCACTAAGCTTTATAGTTTTATATTTTATGCATTGCCTTTTTTTCCTTTTGTAAGTCTTCTGTTTATTGTACAGAGAGCATCCCAATATAATAATTTCCTTCCCAGTCATTATTGGGTGTCCTAAGCATCTTTGAAACCACACCTTTGAGGTTAGCCCTCCTATAAATGAAGGAAAGCACCCAAGTCCCTCTGGAATGGCCTAGAAATGCTGCTGCCTCAGTTCTCCGTTTGCCTCCCAAGAGTAGCCCAACCTGTAGTGACCAGCAGCACACTGGCTGGCGCACGGCAGAAGGGAGCTAGAACATGCTCTTTCTTGAATGTATCCCCACTCCTGCCATCTTGGTTTCCCCTACGGGGAAGGATGATGACCCCCAGCCAAGGGCGACCCTGCCATCTCTCTGCCAGTGCCACAGGCAGCCAACCGGCAGGCATACTGACCAGCTGTGGGGCTTTTCCATTCGGTGTAGATGCCAGGCTCTTACTTCCAGGGATTAGTGAAGTAGATCTGGGATAGAGTCTAAAAAACTGTTAGCAACCTGTCCTGGGTGTATTGACACAGGTTTCTTATTGGTCAAAATTTGGAAAATGTATCAAGTCAGCTTGGTAAATTCTTCAAGAGTTCAATATATTTTGATTCTCAGCCAGTTATGATTTTGCCCATCAGGGACATTTGGCAACATCTAGAGGTATGTTTAGTTGTACCAGTCTGTGGGATGCTACCGTCACTGGGTGGGGAGCATCCTGGGATGCAGCTAAGCCCCCCACAATGCATAGGACAGTCCCCCACAAGAAGTCACCTGCCCCAACAGGTCAATAGTGCCGGGTAAGACACCTGGCACCTGGGTGGTGGGGCTCCTGGGGGGCTCAGTCGGTGAAGTGTCTGCCTTCAGCTCAGGTCATGATCCTGGGGTCCTGGGATCGATACCCGCATCGGGCGCCCTGCTCAGTGGAGAGCCTGCTTCCCCCTCTCCCGCTGCCACTCCCCCACCTTGTGCGCGCTCTCACTCAAATAAATAAATAAATAAATAAATAAATAAATAAATAAAATTTGAAAAAAAAGACACCTGGGTGGTCTGAGGTGGAGGAACAGCAAGGTGCCCCTCCACGAACTACTGTGACCTTAACGCGAGAAAGAGAGAAGGAAAGGAGGGAGAAAAGCCCCAGTGAAAACGAGGAGCCATTCTTAGTCCTTTGACTGTCTCCCTGGGGACTCCTGCCACCCTCCCCACAAGCGGGAGTGGGAGACAGGAGTCTGGATCAACGACTCTGTGAGAAGAGCCTTCGAGGCTGTGGGGGACCCCCCTTTACAATGCATCGGCAAGGAAGAAGGTACTTTGAACAAATACATTATCCACGTTTACTGAAAGGAACTATTTTAAGCATAATTAAAAAAGCATAATCTAGCATAATTTAATAATTTCTGTCTCTTCAAGATTAGAGCGTGGACCATGACGTAAAGTCTGTAGTCTCATGGCCAGCATCGAGTTAGCACAGTCTGTACAGTGATGTGCATGGGAAATAAACCTGCTCTAAGTTACGTGACTTACTCTCCACCTTGCCCCCAAAAGTGGGACTCCGGAAGTTTGTGTTTTTCTCCCGTCCTGGCACCTTCCGCTGTGAACCAGCAGATCTGCTCTGAGTCTTCCTCTGGTCTCGATTCTGTCCCCTGATGACAGATGAGACATTCAAGGCAGCTCAGTTTAGTACAGTGCAGGGTATCTTGGCCACTCTTCCAGACAATTCACGCCCATCGCTTGCCACCAGACTTGCATCGTGTTTGGACGGTGGCACCTTCGGGAGGATCTTCGGGGGAGCCAGGCATCCCTGTGTGAGTCGGTGGGTCGCAGCCGGGCACGCCCCTGGACAGGTGCTTCACCTCCGCTCTTCGCACTGGTCCTCTGCCCGTCTGCCTGTGTGATGCAGTCAGCTCTCCCTGTGGATGAAGCGGGGACAGAGAGGCTCAGCAGCACAGAGCCAGTTGTCATTTGGGGTTTGTGGGAGGTTCCGATGTGTCTGCTCCAGGCTGTGGGTCACCCCGTAGCCCTTCCTGCAGTGAAGGGCTAGACAAGAGTCCGGCCAAACCACACCAGCACGTTCAGACCTCTGCTGGGACGTGGCCGGCTGTGTATTCGCACAGGTCCCGCTGGCCAGAGCAAAGCCATGGTCATGCCCAGAATCGGTGGGGCCGGGAGATGCCTGCGCTCTTCCCCTGGAGGGTGAAGGGGAGTGCATGTTGGTTAAACAACAGTATAATGTCACCTCTGGGTCTTCTTAGTTCTGTGTTTTAGGTGGAAAATGTCGGAGACTGCAGTCACGTCCGTGGCCACAAAGCAACAACCCTGGACTTGATGTGTCTGTGAGCACAGAGGACACAGTCATGGAGACGAAGGATGAGCCCTGGTAACCGTGACTCCAGCCAACCACACGCTTACAGTTTGTTCTAATTTGGGTTAAGGAACACCAGGTCTTTCACGGATGTGGAGGGGAAGGGAGGAATGAGTAATTTCTGGATAATAAGCACGCCAGGCCCTCGCTGTGCCTGTTGGGGTTCACAATCCCCCTGAACCCTCTCTGGGCTAATAGGAGGCATCATGGCAGAGAGGAAGCCCAAGAAGGTGCCTGTCCATGCGGCTCTGCGTCCTCGCCCTGGGGAGCGAGGTGCCCACGGCCTGCTGGGTCCGCATCCGCTGCAAATAGTGGGTGGAGATCGGAGGGCGGAGGGGCCCCCAGCCCCATCTGGTCACCTAGCTGAGGTGCGGACTTGAACAATCACCAAAGTGACAATGCAGTCCCATTTCCAGTAAGTGCTTTCCAGGGCTTCATGGATATCTAGAAGATTCCACCCGTCTGCCATCAAGACAGCCTGTCCCCTGACAAAGGCCTTCTTCCCCTTTGTCCATGGAAGGCTCCTGTTGGAACAGGCTCTGGGTCATCATCAGGCCTGTGCACGCGGCTCCTCCAGGCCCTCGTGCCTGCACTGACCAGCTTGGCCCCAACGGAAGGGACGAGCCCCTCTGGCTCCTGTCGGCGCAACGCCGGCTCCCGGGTTCAGCGGTGGGTTTTTCGGCTCCTGAGGACACGCGGGGGGTGCCCGCCCAACATTTGTATTTCGCTTCTCTGCAGCCCACCGCCGTGTAGAGCATCTCCCTAGTCGGAACCAGCTAATCGGGGAGCGGGCGTGTCGCGGCTCAGGGAGCACCATCTCCCTGGCGTGGAGGGAAGCCGGCGGCACCAGGCCGACCTGCAGCAGCGCCCGCCTGGAAGTAGGCTGCAGAGGGGATGAGTCTGGGTCCAGCAGTGCCTTTGAATCGGCTGTGTGACCTCGAGGAAGTCAGGCGACGGGCTCGGGCCTGGTGGTGGAGACTCCTGTCTGGCCTGTCACCGTGGAGACCCAGGGAGGTAGCGGGTGGGGACCGGAGGGCCGTCCCGTGAGCAGCGGTGACTCCCGCCGTGGTTTCCGGCGCTAGGTGGAGGGCAGATTCCTGCCTTCCCTCCCGCCCCGGCAAAACACGGCCCCTCGGGTGCCGGCCGGCCGAGTCGGAGGGAGCGCGCCGGAGACGCATGCCCCGCAGGGAAGCTTGCTGAGGACAACGGGGGTCTGCGGCCAGCAGCCCGGCCTGTGCCCCGGGAGGAGGTGGTGACCCGGCCTGTGCCCCGGGAGGAGGTGGTGACCCGGCCTGTGCCCCGGGAGGCGGTGGTGACCCGGCCTGTGCCCCAGGAGGTGGTGGTGACCCGGCCTGTGCCCTGGGAGGAGGTGGTGACCCCCCCCCCACCGACTTGCTTGCCAGTCCTTCTCTGTGGAAAGCGAGCCTCCGCCCGGGTCACGGCCGAAGAGCGCAGAGCCGAGGGTTCTCGGTCCGCCGGCATGAGCTTCTCCTCGGCTGTTTCCTGAAGTCAGGGAGCAAAAGCTTAGCCCGTTTCCGATGTTGAGAGGAGCCTCTGAACACCCAGCCCCGGGCCCAGGGAGAGCGAACTGGGAGTCTAATGCCTTTGAGATGGAGACCGGGCTGGAAACGGGGCTCCTGCTTTTCTGAAAACCCCGCGCTGGGCGGGGCCCCGAGTTCTGCTCGCAGGTGAGCCCGGCTCCGGGTCTGTGCCTCCGCAGGGCTCTGCCGGGAGCACGCGTCCCCCCCGAGGGCTGGGGCAGGAGGCCATCGATGTTCGGGCTGGCCCGGCAGGCAGGATGGACGTCGTTTCCGTAGAGGTCAGGGACGAGCGGGTGCAGAGCACGGACGTGGGAGGAGCGTGTTCCCGGCGGCGGCGGGCACGGCGCGGGTGGCTGAGGGTCGGGGAGGCCGAACGTCTCGCAGTGTCACGGGCGGGGCCCTGCAGAGGAACTGGGCACTGTCCCGCGACAGGGTCCTGGCGGCGCGGCCCTGGGAAGGCCGTGGCTCTGCTGTCGGGCTCTGGAGGGACCCGCATGCAGACACCGCCTCCTGGGTTCCCCAGCCGACCTCCTGGAAAGGCAGCCCACACACCAGGAGGTGGCGCCGCCCTTGTCGCCCAGGCCCTGCCGAGCCGGGAGAAAGGCACGGTCCGCCGTCTCCCGTCACCTGTGCCTTGGGGCTGGAGTGGCCCTGGGGGGCGGCCTGGACGAGCTGTCCTCTAGTCAGAGGAAGGGGCCCACCGAGGGCGGTTCTGCCAGCAGAGCCTTCCTGTTGGAGAGGAGTCGCGGTGGGAGGCGTGGTCCGCGTGGGGGTCCCCGGGACGGCAGCACGTCGGGGGCGTGGGCTGGACACCCTCAGGGTGGTCTCCCGGCCGACTGAGACCCTGTGGGGCCATCGAGCTGTGCTGAGGACGCGGGTGGTGGCCGCCGAGCCCGGAAGGGGCAGACCCCGGCCAGCTGTGCCCCCGGGAGACACGCACTGTCTCCCACGGGGAGCACGGGGCAGCGCTTCCTCCCTCGCTGAGTGCGGAGCTGCGGTGCCTTCCAGAAGCAGTCGGAGTCCTCTCAGCTCTTCCCACGTGCTTCCTAGCCTGCGACCATCAATGCTGCACCTTCCTCACTGTGGGACCAGCCACCGCCAGCCTAGGCCTAGGCGGAGCAGAGATGGGCCACGCTCAGACCGGCGCTCACTTGTTCCTGCCTACTTTCCGTGGGCTGTGTCAGTCGGGGAGCTGGAGAGCCTAGCGCACGGCTGGAACTCACGACCCTGAGGTCGAGACCTGAGCTGAGATCGAGAGTCAGCCCCTCCACCCACAGAGCACACAGGCGCCCCGAAACCCCTGTTTCTCGTGGGAACGCCAGTAAGCAGCCCCGACACGTGCTGGTCAGGCTGGGCTTTGGCCTCGAGCCGTATCTCAGGCACATTCTCTGCTCACATCTGCAAGCATGGGGGATGTTTCTCGAGAACTGGCCACGGGCGGGTCTGATCTTCCGGAAGGAAGGCTCAGAGAGACATTGCACTGGGTCATTGAACCACCCCGCCAGGCGTCACCGGCCCAGAGGGAGCACTGCGCGTCCGCCCTGCTCTGGCTGGAGCCCGTGCTCCTCCTGTCCGCGTGGAGAGCTGCTCCGAGCCTCTCTGCGAACCCGGAAGCGCGGGGCCCCGGTGCTGCCGCTCTGCCGGGACCTGCGTCCTTTCCCCGTGGGCTGGGGCTGGGGCCCTCCTCCCGCCGCGTCGCCTCCCTCAGAACAGGCACTTGGTCGCCGCTGATGCAAAGATCTTATGCGATCTTCCCCTTTTTCATTTACTTCTGATCTAAAAAAAAAAATGAGGTGGAAAACTGGTTCAGGGTGTAGTTGACAGAAAATGCGTTATCTGTCGTGTTCAGATAGGCCATCCTGCAGTGATTTGAGTCATAAGATTCTATCGCCTAAATAAGGTCATTCCTGGCGGACGGATTATGCCGGCGGCCAGGCCAGCTGTGCGAGGCCGGCTGACACCGGGTGAGGTGGCGGGGTCGGGGAGGCGGATGAGTCGCCCCAGCAGGAACAGAGTGGCTCATTGGAACTCCCGCCCATGGGATGCAGGCGACAGCTGGTGGCCGGTGGCCGGTGGGACCGCAGCGCAGTGGCTGCCCGTCTGCGTGGGGGCTGCCGTCTGCCCACGGTGGACCCTCCTGGGGCCCTCAAGGCCGCCTGTGAAGCCGCCGCCCAGAGTCCGCGAAGGCGGGCGCCTTTCTTCCTAGGTCACGTCTCGGAGTCTCTGCGGCGCTGGGACTGTGCCGCTGGCCGGGCTGTGTGCTCCGCCTCCCGCGGGGCCTTCAGGGGCTGCCGGGGGTTCCTTCAGCCCTGACCGCCAGTGCCGAGGTGCCCGGGGTGGGACTAGAGGTGTGACCGTCACCCCGGGTGGGCTTTTGACTGATGTCCTTTTCAAGGTTGTCTTGGGTAAGTCAGGCGCAGACCCCACCAGGGCGCGGGGCTCCCGGTCAGCGGCCCCTCGGGGAGATCACTGTCACTGCACGGGGACAGCACCTGTGGGCTTCTGAGGACCCGTGGCCGGGGCCATACCATTTTCTCTTTAAGGGAAACTCAAGCTTTCTCCTTTAAAATATTTTTTTTTTTAAAGGGAGCCTTCCCTGACCCCCTGCCCTGAGTTGTAGCTGTCCCCGCCGCGTGACCCCTGGCAGCTGGGCGCGCGCCTCTCCGCCTGCCCAGGTCCCAGGGAGCGCGCAGCTCGGCCCGGGCCCCATTCCCGGCCTCGCGTGGCTGGAGGCGTAGCTGGGGAGACGCAGGAGCGCGGATGGTGTTGGACCAGGAGGAGCTCAGCGGGAGGAGCTCAGCGGGAGATCTTCCCGAATCCCACGCCAGCTCCGTCTGGGGCTGAATCCTGACCCTTCTTGGGTTACTGGGCTCAATCTCGGCTCCCTTCCGGGAGGTGGAGATCACGTGCGGCCGGGCTGCGTTGTCATGGAGATGGAGCAGCGTGCGGGCTGTAAGTCACAGAGCGCCGAGCCCATCACAGGGTCCCCAGTCCCCGTCTGCTCCTCCTCCTCCCTCTGACTGGGACGTGCGTGAAGACCACCTCGGTCCGCACGCCAGAGCGGGCCTGGGGCTCCCCGTGCATGACCCACGGCTCCCCGCACCACGAAGACTCCCCCAGGAGGCCTCGTCATGGGGCGGCCGCCTCTGGGAGCAGTGGTCCCACGATGGGCGTGGGGTGCGCGCTCTGGAAGCCCTAGCGTGACGGGCGTCTGAGACACGGAACGTTCTGAAGGCCCGAGGGCTGTCTGGGGAAAGAAGCATTCCCTCACTGTGGCTGAACGTCTTGATAACACACACAATTACAGAAATAAAAATAGCCAGTGTCAAGTGAGAGCTTGTCTATGTCGGCCACGCGCTCAGTGCTAAGGGCTTCAGAGGCCGCATCCTATTTAGACTTCTCGATGCTTCTCCTTGTCCGTTCACACGTCAGGAACTGGTGTGTAGGGAGTTACATAGCTCGCCTGGTGGCACGGACAGGGGACCTGGAATGGACCCGAAATCCATCGGCCCCACACCCCACACTTTACTGCCAGCTCTCGTGCACGGGCTGTTGAGGAATCACGTGGAAAATACTTGCATTCTTGAGGGCTTTCCTTTGTTTTAAGATTCTTCTGCTTAGCCTTCTGCAGGAAACGAGGGGCTGTGGTTTGAGTTTTCTGCATTTGGGCAAAGCTCCCAGGGCGCGGCTGATTCAAAGTGCACCGTCCCTCCTGTTCCCTGTTCCAGCTTCTGTCTCTCAGCCTGTTCTTCACTCCGCCGGAGTCTGGCCTTTCTCTCTGTTCCTGACACGGCGGGGCTGCTCGTGGCTCCTCCTCAGCCTGGCCGAGGCCGCAGCTGGTGGGTTCTGTGTAAAACACGGAGCGTCACCCGCGCCCACGGCGCCTCGGCTGCACCTCCCTGTCCCCGGCCCCTTGCAGCGCCGAGCAGGACGTGGGCGCGAGCTCGTTGAGAGCAGCATCGTCTGTGCGAGGGGACGGTCCACGGGCACCCCCTGGGCACCGAGCACGCCGGGCCAGGCCACTCGGGAGGCCGGGCCAGGCCGTGTTTGCTCCTGGACGGCAGCGGGCCAGCCCTGGGGACGCCTCCTCTTCCTCTGCCTCCCGCCCGTGGGGGTCTCGGCACCCTGCAAGTGTGAACTGAAAACGCCTTGCCGCCCTTCGGTCAAAATCCATCTGCAAGCCTTTGACTCCCTCACCAAATATGGGGAATTGTCGGGTTCTCTCCCTGCCCTTGGGCTCGCCTGGGCATCTGAGCCCAGCACAGCCGGGGGCCTCCGGGCCCTCCGCCTTCCCGTCCTGGGTGCAGTCGGCTCCCCTGGCTGCCGGGTGGGGAGCGTCGTTCAGAGCACAGGCTAGACGACATTGCTTTTCTGTCTCACACGTCGCTGCGCTTCTGGAAGACCAGAGGTCCTGTCCCCAACTTCCTCAGACTTCCCGCCAGGGGCCTTCCTCCCCGACGGGGCCCAGGCGCTGACCATCGGGCTCCGCGAAGCTGCGCCACAAGCCAGCGCTCTGCCCCGAGGGCTCTGTTCTCCCGGTCCTCGTGCCCGGCGTCTGCCCGGTGAGGGCAGGGCCTGCGCTCCGTCCGTCCGGCTGCCACCCCACCGCGGACTCCGGGAGCCTGGTGTGCAGCGCGCGGGTTTGGGGCAGGACCTTGTCACGTGCTGAGTCTTCCAGTGCCGCCTCCGTGGGAGCCCTCAGCGAGGTCTGGCTGCGTGGAGCCCTGGGCATGGGCCTGCTTTCATCCTGTTTGCATTTGCTCCTGCTTTTCCCCCGCGCTCGTGGGCACCGAGGGCTGGTGAGGAGGAGGACGCAGGGGCTGCAGGCGGAGGCCAGGCAGGTGGAGCCCAGGCAGGTGGAGGGGCTGGAGGTCTCCCTAGGAAGCCCGAGGGCTCCCTGGGGTCCTGTATGTGCTGGGAACTTCCCCAGAGCTGCTTCCGGGAAGAGCTCTGCAAGGCAGACATTCCAAGGCAGAGAAGAGGTGCTTCTCTCCTGTCTGGAACAGAATTGTGGACACTGTGTCTGTAAAAACAAAGATCCCCGTGCGGGTCACGCAGGACGGCCCTCCTGACGCTGCGGGCTGGCGGAGCGCTGTCTACTGGCATTCGGCAGCTTTCTGAGAAATGCTAATAAAACTGAATGAGTTCATCTTGGCTTCCAAGTAACTTCGAGGCCCCCAAACTGAATTACTGAATCTGGTCTTCCGATGACCCCAGAGCTTTACAAAGACAGTGATGTGGGAGCCTGAGTCTCACCGACGGGTGAAAAAGCACTAAAATGTTTTTGTTGGCATTTGTGGTTTGCCCCTTAGATGCCATGGTAATGAAGACAGCAGTTCATTAGCCTCATCATGGAAAACTTCATTCCCTCCAATCACTTCCCCGCGAGGGCCATCTAGCCACCCCTCGCTCTCTCTCCTCCTCCCCGTCCTCTGAGGCCCGCATGTGCCGGCGCCGTGCCGGAAGGTGTGCAAGACCAGGGGCGGAAGGGGCTTCAGCGGTCGGCTGCGACGTGCCCTGTGCGGGCGAGGGCAGGAGAGACGGAGCTGCTCTGGGACACAAGGGTCCGGGAGGGTGGGGATCTGGGACTCCCGGGGCCTGTCGAGGAAGCAATGAGCCACCCAGCCGTCCGGCCCTATCATGTGTGTGAGGGGGCAGAGCAGAGGAGCCGGAGGCAGATGGCAGTCGCCTTTCCTGCTGCTTGCGAACTGTTTGGAGTCCGCTTTGGGTTTGTTGGTCTGGGCGACGGAGATGGCGGGGTGCTGACACTGTCCAGGACTTACTCTTCTGAGTATTTGTGTGTGTCAACCCACTAATGCCTCAGTCAGATGAGAGCACAGGCACAGGTGGTGCCTCGCTGCGGCTCACGCGCAGAAGGGGACTTGGCATCCGATGCCCACGTTTGTCTCCGGGGCCTGCTCGTGTGTCCGTGAGGCTGGACGCCTGGATGCCGGGACGGGACGCCTTCCAGAAAGGCACGTGCCCGGCCCACTTGCCCACCCATTTGGTCATTGCCCCTTCATCCCCTCAAGACACGGGTGGCTCACTTCCCATGTGCCAAGTTGGTGCCTTCGCTCACTTAGGACGGATGGGGGTGCGCAGCTGCGGGGAAGCCCCGGGAGGTCTCGCTGTCTTCCGGTAGTGGCGTCTGGATGACGAGGGAAGGGGCAGGGAGCGGAGGGCAGTGCAGCAACGAAACCTGCAGAGCAGCGGGTAACGCGGGGCAGGGTGGCCAAGTGGTTTTAAGACGTGTTCCGGTCCCTTCCGGGTCACCGTTGGGTCCCTGGGGAAGATGAGGCCCCTACGCAAGTGCTCTATGCCTCTCCCTTTGGTGTCCTGCCCCCTTCCCTGTGCTTGGCCTCACCGGCCAGCGCCCACGACCGCCGGTCTCAGAAGCACAGCTGAAGGTCCTTGGTGGTCGCTACCCTGCGTCACACAGACTTCCCGGGCACGGGCGTGCCTCCCGCGCAGCGTCCCCGGCCCACCCGGCTCTAGCCACCCTCTGAGGGACCTTCTCCAGCCCGCCAGGCTCAGCTCCCTCCCACCTGCTCCACGCAGGTTTCCCCTGGGAGCACGTCATTCACCGGTCACTGTGCTCGAACTCTTCGTCGCGGCCAGCTGCTCCGTGGCCCACCTCGGACCATGGGGGCCTCGGAAGCTGCTCAGGAGGGACCAGACGGTCAGATGAAGGAATCAACACACGAACCAGATGTTTTCCAGTTGTGCAAGGGGCTCTCTGCGGGGTGGGGGGATGTCACAGCACAGGGCCGCCGGGTTGCCTTCTGGGCACGGCTGGAGAGGTGCGTGCGTGGCCCAGCGAGGCTGCTCTTCCCACCACCGTCCTGCCGGCCAGCCTCAAATATCCGCGATGAGGAGGGGCTGCTGGGGGCAGATGGCTCTGGGAGACACTCCCTCCTATATTCCTCTTCTGATTGTCCCAGATCGGGAGTCTTCGCCTGTAAAACTTGGATCTGGACTGCATTAAATATAGACACTTTAAAAAAAAATTCCAATTCTCTCAAACATATTTGGCCATGGGAAGCGTTCTTCACTTAACACTGATTAACGGTCATCGTAGGTGACCGGGAAACTCCCCATGCAAGCTGCTTCACAGACAGACCCTCACATTGGAGGAGGAGCTTGGGTTTGATGACTGCAGTCAGGTGGGCCCTCGTGGCTCCCACGCCAGGGCCACTGCGGGGACGTTCGGAGCCTTCTCTGGAGGTAAAGTCATTTTTAGCAACAGAATTATGACAAATTCATTTTCCATTAAACAAGTGAACTGTGTAATTGTTACAGATTAAAAAATTTTTTTAACAGGACAGGGCATCGCTGGAAATTAAGCAGATGCTACGAACACCCCAACCTAATGAATCCTGCGAAGACTGCTCTGTGAGTGGTAATGTCTGGATTGTCGCACACGGCGTCAACGAGTGAACAGCGTTAGGGTACTAATCACGTAATCGTGGGCGGTGTGCGGCGCAGCGGAGTGACCGGGCCTCGGTGGCGACATGAGGTCACCCCAGAGCTCGGTGCACCCGGGGCTGCGGCAGAGACGGACGAGAGTGGGGCTGGGGTCAGAACCCTGCCGATGGACCGCGGCTTCCGAGAGCGCGGCCGATGGAGCTCATTCTCCCGCTGGCTCCCGGGGGTGTGAGGAGGAAGGCAACTCTGGACCTCATGGAGCACTGCGTACTGACCCAGCGAGCACCGGCTGCGGGTGCGCTATGCCGGGTCCCGAGCACCCCTCCAGGTGACACAGAGGTGAGTGAGACAGGCGTGCCATCCCCGAGGGTCCCCAGTCTGGCGGGGAGACGGGCACACGAGGAACAGCTCCTGGAAGCACAGGTCGGCTCTGTGGGAGGCCCTGAGTCAGGGCGGCTGAGGGAGCGCAGGCCGTGGTGACCGAGGTGGGGCCTGGCCAAGGGGCGTGCTCGGCTCCACGCCTGCATCCCTGAGCCTGCCATCTCCTCCGACGTTAGAAAGGGGCCACGCCCCTGCATGTCCCACGTGCCCATCAATGGACCCCGGTAGGCGTCGGATGACAAGGCGTGGGAGTCCACGAACGAATGAGGAAATGAATTTGGAAAACATGGCTTTACCTCTCAGCAAAATTTCTAACCTCCCGAGCTGCCGTGATTCCCATGACAGTAAAGGGCACTGGCTGCGTGCCAAGCTCTGTCCCTTAGGCGCCTGCAGCCCCACGGTGGTCCCGTACGGTCGTGCCACAGAGGGAGGCTAGGCAGCTTGACCGTCTGGTCAGGAAGTGCCCAGTGGGACTGGAACCCAGGTCTGGTGGCCTCTCCCCAGAGCTGGGCGCAGCTAACAGCAGGGACAAAGGCGAGACCGCCACGGTCAGCACGCCCCAGGCTGCAGGAGGCCCAGGGAGTGGTGTTCACAGGCACACTCCAATTTCCAGGGTGCTTCTTGGGGTTTGCCTGTGTCCGGTTAGCTCCCGGGTGAGTGCTCGGCCAGATGGCACCCAGGCCAGCTCAGGGGTCCGTCGGAAGCCACTCCGCCAGGTGCACCTGTTCCTGCTCACACACCTCATCTCAAGAGCTCTCACACCTGTTCTTCGATCTTACAGTTCTAGGTTTGAAGCCTGCCCGTCTCCCCGTCTTTCCTGTGCCTTATCTTTTTCGCTGTTCCCTGGCACAAACCCTGGAAAGCCCAGCCTGGGCCCCGCTGCCTGTTGTCAGAGTGCAGGTGTTTCCACGGACGTTCTCAGAAAGAGCTTCTGTGAAGGAAAGCCACACTCGCATCTCCCGGCATCCTTGGGCTCAGAGTTTACTTTGATGTCCCACGGACCTATTTTAAGAAGGAAGAAAAGATTCTGTAAAATAGGAAAACAATAATTACCAAGGAAAAAGAAGAGGATTTTGCAAAAACCTGTGATCCTAAGCACAATGCCCTGACCTTGGCTCACAGGTTTGGGAAGAAGGCCCATGTTTGTCAGTGACTTATGTGGTCCTGAAACCCTCATGGGCTCTCGCACTTTCCAGACTCATGAGGCCTGTGTGCGGGTCCCAAGCATCCCGCAGCCCCGCAGCGGGACCAGCCGAGCCCTCGGGCCCAGGGAAGAGGGGCTGAGGAGCTTTGTGAGGACACAGGAATGGTCTGTGGATTCAGGGAAGGACTTTGAAGTTCAAGCTCAGCCTTGAAGGTGAACAAGATCAGAGGTAGGAGCAGGAGGGGAGTGCGGGGTGGGAACGTCAAGCGAGAAGGTAGACGACAGGGGACAGGCTGTACAGGCAGGAACCCAGGCTTTAGGGATGGCTGGACCAGGGCTGGGGGCCGGGCCCAGGAAGGTAGACGCAGGGCTGGGGGCCGGGCCTGGGAAGGTAGACGCAGGGCTGGGGGGGCTGGGAAGGTAGATCCAAAGACGCAGGTGGGGTCCGACCAGCAGGACCGCCAGAGAGCCCGCTGGTGTGCCCGGTTGGGGACGCGGCTTCTCCGTGTCTCCCACGCAGGCAGGTCCACCCTGCTGCTGCACAGTCAGACTTTAAATTTTGTCCTAGCTTTGGTGCATCTGCCTCCAAATCCCAGAGCCTTCCTCATTCCCACACCTCAGGGCGGCCTGGCCTCAGTTCCCACACCGGCTTCGGGCCGGACCTCCACGGCTCAGCCCTCAGAGACGTGGCATCGGCCACGGGGCCCCTTTGGGGCTGTGACCCGTGACCTGCCCGCGTCAGACAGACGTCGCGCAGAGTGGGTGCTCTTCTCGGCTGTTAGCGCCGGTGACCAGTGCCGGTGACGAGCACCCCGGGGGTAAGGGCTGCCAGGGTCCCCGAGCGCTGGGGGAGGCGCCCGCTGCTGCTCGGTGTCGAGATTCTGCCTGCACTCGGGCTCCCGCTGTCACGTCCAGGCCGGGCGTCGCTGGGCCACTCACTCCCTCTCTCTCCAGCTTTCTCAGGCTCCTGGGCGGCCCAGTGCAGACCGCTGGGAAGTGTCAACCCGTGTTTGTATGGGACACATATAAAACACCTGGTGCTGAGCTCAGCCCGGGTGTGACACGCACCTGCTGCTGTTGACCGCGGCTGCATAAGTAGAACGCGGTCCCTGTCATCCACAGGCTGCGGCCGCAAGGACACCTGCGGTGTGCGGGACAAAGGCCGTGTGCTTTGATGACGGCCGGCCCAAGACAGAAGGGAGGACAGCGGCCCGGGGGCCGGGCGGGCCAGCACCGGGCTCCTGGGGGGCCTGTTCCCGGCCCGCTGCACTGCAGCCGGGGTGGGGGCGGCGATCCGGGACGAGTCACACGACCGGGCTCTCCAGGGTTCTCGCCCATCACGGTGCCGCTGCGCACGTGCCCCAAGGCCACACGTGGCCATTTCGGCTTTGGGTGTTTTATTCTGGGGGTAGTAAGGGTGGGAGGGAAAATAAAATGACCCTCTCCGATGGAGATGTCTTCCTTTGCTCTTGCTGTTAAGACGTCGAAGAACAAGGAGGGAGAAACGAGAGAACGGAAGGCAGTTTGGGAGGAGAAGCGGATCTCAGCACTCCGCTGACCGTGGAGGAGGGCGGCCGGCCTCAGGACACAGAGCGAGCTCCCCAGCGTGGCGGCTTCGTTCATGCCTCCTGCTCTGCACCTGCAGGGGGGCTCCTGCCGCAAACCCGGCTCTGTTCGCTCCTTCCCTGCTGGCCGCCGGCCCCAGGCAGGGTTTCCGGGGAGTGAAGTGGAGCAGAAGGGCCAGCGCCCAGGGGACCCGCGCCTGCTGGGTGACCTTGGTGGCTGGTCTCCACTGTTGTCTACTGCAGAGGACCCTGCAGCAGCCTCACTCATGGGGCCGTGGCATTGAAATCAGGACTACAGAAGAAGTAGATGGGATGTCTTCAGACCCATTTCACCAATCGAGAAGAGAGATCTGAAGAGATGTAGTCTCTCTCCCCTTCTCCCAACAAAGAAAACAAGAGCCAGGACTGACCTGACACTTGACTCGAACCCCATCCCATCGTTTACATGGTTCCTCACTCAAAATAATTCTGCAAAGAACCACGTGCTGCTTGGCATTTCATCAAGTGCAGATCTGGCTGCGGTGTGGGGTAAACACGTATGGACTAGAGATCTCTCCGAAGCCCCATTACCTAGAAACCACGAGACAGTTCCATCAACCTGTATTTGAGGCTGCCCTCTACTTGTAGGAGAAAGAGACACATCACGTGAGCAAGGATTTATCTCGAGTCCCAAAGCGTTTAGTCCAGTGTCAGCTTCTGGGGTCGGGTGAACCCCGTTCTCTGCTTCATTGCAGGTGCGGGAGCAGAGACGCCTGGAACATGCGTCCAAACCCAGACAAGATGCTCTGTCAGTAGGTGCAAAGCAACACTGGTCTAGAACAATTGGTGTGCTGTGGAGATGTGGCTTTTAAGCAAAAACCGGCGAAAGGACAACTCTGCCATACATCCAGCTCCTGGAACACTGCCCCGCCCGGACGCGCTCAGGCTTCACGATGAGCTGAGGTCATCTTGGAGGTGCTTCCTTTCCTGTGATGTCAGAAAATAAGACAGAGCCTGGGGTAACATAGACCTACATGGAAATCCTTGAATTTTGGTTATTTAAAAATAGTGACCTTTTTAAAAATTTTCTAAAGATTGTGTTTATTTATTTGACAGAGATAGTGAGAGAGGGGAACACAAGCAGGGGGAGAGGGAGAGGGAGAAGCAGGCTCCCCACTGAGCAGGAGCCCGATGCGGGGCTCAATCCCAGGACCCCGGGATCATGACCTGAGCCGAAGGCAGATGCTTCACCGACAGAGCCTCCCAGGTGCCCCGATAGTGACCTTTTAAATACATACTCATTTATGTGTGTTTTTAGAGAGACTGCTCCATACACAGAAGGGGAAGGACTAGTGAAGTATGGACCCGTCTTCAGGGCAGTTAAAGTCTGGGAGACAAAAGGATTTCTTTTAAAATAATAATAGCAATGCAAAATGTGGTCGCAGATGCTGCTGTGATGCCCAGCTCAGCAGGGGCTCTGGAGGAAGCACCCAGGGGCAGGAGAGGCTCAGGGAAGGCGTGCGCCCGCAGGGACCAGAGCTCAGCAGTGCAGGCACAGGAGCAAGCACAGGGGCTGCACAGTGCAGGCATGCGTGTGTGCGTGTCCATGCACATATGCAAATGTGCACGGGTGTGTCTTGTGCATGTGTGTGTCTGTGTGTGTGCACACATGCAAATATGTGCAAATGTGCACACGTGGGCATTTATGCAAACGTGTGTGTGCAAATGCACAGTGTCTGTAAATGTGTGCATGTGCAAATGTGCGTGTGTGTGCATGTGTGTGTGCACACGTGCGGCTGCATGTGTGTATGTGTATGTGTGCATGTGTGCACACATGCAACTGTGCACGTGTGTTGATGTGCACACATGAATATATATGCAAATGTACGCACATATGTAAGTGCATGTGCCTGCGTGGAAGTGCCTGCATGTGTATGCATGCGGACACGTGTGTGCGAGGCTCCCTTGGAGCGCCCAGGGCCTGGCTCAGGTCAGACAGCAGGAGGCACCATTGAATCTCCATGGTCTCTACCCCACTGAGGCAGAGCATGCGGAGCGGAGGTGTGTTTACTTGTGCCTGTGGAGGGAGAGTGGGCGGGGCCGGGGAGCGGGGAGGAGAAAGTGGGTCACCCAGGGTGCATCAGGGGCACTCACTATAAACCGGGAGCATGGGCTTTATTCTGCTCGCCACGGGAAGCTGCTGGGAGGTTTTGGGCAATGAAGCAAACAGAACATAATTGTGTTCTGAGGCCCGGCCAGCCTCCTATAGCGAGTTTCCGTGGTTTCTCTTGAGGTCAGAGTCTGTGTCTCCTGTCTCTTCTGACCAAGGACCAGGCCTGTCCCCACCCAGGTCCTGGTGCCCCCAGTGCCGCTGCAGCCCACACTCCCCTCCCGGTGGGTCCCCGATCTCCAGTTCTGCCCAGTTGGAGCCCTGATTAATGAGAGCCGCTAATTAGAGCCCTGTATTCCCAGTGTTGGGGACGTGGCTGGAAGCCAAGCTCGGAAGCCTCAGATTCACCGTCAGAACCAAGGGGAGAAGCGGGGCGGCCCCAAGTGGAGGCCCACAGGCCCGCACCCGCCGTCGCCGGCCCCTCCCCAGCCCCAGCGTCTGCCCGTCGCCTCGTCCAGGTCCAGGCCTGACACTTCCTCTCCGCCCTCCTGGCCTCAGCCTCCTGCACCCTCACCGTAGGGGTGAGGGCAAAGGGCTCCTCTGCACGCGGTGACATGGGGGAGGCGGGGTCTGCAGGGAGGACAGGACTGGGGAAGACACAGGGATGGCTGTCACGGCCCCTGGGGAACCTGGGCCCTTGGAGCTCACCTTGGACTGGCTTCTCAAACTCAGCTACTTATTAGAACCATCCAGAAAACTCCCAAATCCCCATTATCCAGGCGGCACCCAGACCAAGCGAGTCAGGATCTCTGCGTAGGAACCCCGTGTCCAGAGGGTGATTCCTGTGCACGGCCGAAGCTGAGAAGGGCTGCCTGACGTCGGAGGGTCTGTGTCCATCCCTGGACCTGCGGGGCGGGGAACAGACAGCCCCAGGGACCCCCCAGCATCCGCTGGACCTAGCATGCCCAAAGTCACCTGCCCGCTTGCTGAAATTTTAGGGGGCTCAGAATATCATCCTATTGCCCTTCCTGGAGACTGGTGTTTCCCCCACTGCATACATTTCCCCATTCATTCACTCACTCCCTCGTTCATTCATTCCACATGCATCTGTTCGGCACAGACCACCTGTCGCCTGCTGTGGGAGTCTGAACACCGAAAATCACTGAGACAGGTCCCTGCAGACAGGAGGGCAGGGGACAGATGCACCAGCCTGTGACCTCAGCACGCGGGGCTGTGTTGCGACAGAGGCTGTGCTGTGCAGGGTGGGCGCGTGGTGAGGGGAGCCATGTCCAGGGAGGGGCAGGGACGGGCGGCAGGGCGTCCCGGGACAGGGCATGGGAGCCAGGCCCAGCTGCTGGTTGGAGCCAGACCTCGCAGCCTGACAGAAGCACGCCCTGGAGGGACATGCCGGCTGGGCCCAGGTGTGGACGGGAGGGGGGCTGGAGCCAGGCTGAGCGGCTTCGTGTGCATGGCGGACAGAGTGCGCGTGAGCACCGCAGCCCTGCAGCAGGCGTGTGACGGGGAGGCCTGGTGCACGGGACCTGTGCTGGGGTGCGGGGGGTCTGGGAGCCAGCCGCCGACCCAGGAGGAGGAGAGGCAGGAGCCCCCCAGGCCGGGAGTGGAGTCCCGTGACTCTCCTAACTCATTAAATGCTGCCACAATTGCTGCTGTCGCAGCTGATCCCAGAAAGGGAAACCGAGGCTCAGAAGAGCTTGTGACTTGTCTCAGGTCACACATATAGCTAAGCCACGGATCTGGAAACGGCCCTCCACCTGCAGGTCCCAGAAGCAGCACCCCAGATGTTAGGCAGAGAGAAGCCCCCCACCCAGAAGGGCCTTTGACCCTGGGCCCCCTTCCCTGGGAAGCAGGAATTAGCCATGGACTGGGTCCGGAGCAGGAGAGAGCCCGTCCCGGGAGAGGCCGGGCGCCAGGCAGGAATGGGCAGTGTGTCCCGAGAGTGGGGCTGTGGAGAACCCGGCGGGGTGTCAGAGCTCAGGAGGATCTGGGGTGTCCCTGGGAACGTGGGGAATGTCCTCAGGGCGCTGCTGGTGAGCAGCCCATCACCTATGGGGGTTTCCTGTCCTTTACGGGAAGTGGAGCACAGAACGGCCATCCGGGGAGGCCCAAGCTCAGGCTGCAGGGACCTCAGAGGCAGCAAAGAGCCCATGAGTTGCCAGTACATTTTTGGGGGAACTGCCGCTCTGAGAACCTCCTTCACAGCCTCACGGTGTGGACCAATTGGTCCGACGGAGCAGGAGCATCCTGGGAACTGGCATTGCAGGGCAGGGTCTGCTGGGGCCGAGAGCATTGGAAGCCCACCTTTCCGAGCTGTCTCCTTGCACACGTGCTTGCAAATGGGATTTATGTGCCCCCACGCCCAAAATTATTCAAGATGTGTGTCCAAAGCATCACGATAGCACCTCCACGTTGGTGTGGGACAGGCGTGGAAGGACAGTGCCCGGGCGGGTGGAGGTGAGTCGGACAGAACAGAGAGGAAGCGTTCCCTTTCCCTCTGGAAAATGTGGGCTCGGCAGCAGCCCCTCAGCGGGAGGTTCTGGGCGGAGCTAAGGAGCATCCTGTCCCCGTGCGGTGTGGGGACGAGGGAAGGGCTCCATGGTGGCCACTCCAGAAGCTTTGAGAAGTAGGCACTCCAGCCGCTCTCAGACCCTAAAATGATTACGGTTGCTCCTACTTCCGGGGACTACTGCCAGCCTGGGGTTTGATGGAGATATGCCCGAGCCCCTGGTGACAGGGCCAGATGCGCGGCCACAGAGCAGGACGTCAGCTGCACCCATGCCGCCCTGAGGGGCAGCGCTCCCAGACACCTGCCCGTGCGTCAGGGCTGCCAGCCGGGAAAGGGGCATCCACGTGACGCAAGTGCCACGTGTCCCTCATCCTCCTCTTTGTGGCTCCTCTTCCTCACGTCTTGTGCCCAGGAATGCAGACTCTGTGGATGACCGTGGAGGGCGCCCAGAGACATGGTCTGTGCCGTGGGCGCCGTGGCCTTGGAATGCAGACTCCGTGGACGACCGTGGAGGGCGCCCAGAGACATGGTCTGTGCCGTGGGCGCCGTGGCCTTGGAATGCAGACTCCGTGGACGACCGTGGAGGGCGCCCAGAGACATGGTCTGTGCCGTGGGCGCCGTGGCCTTGGAATGCAGACTCCGTGGACGACCGTGGAGGGCGCCCAGAGACATGGTCTGTGCCGTGGGCGCCGTGGCCTTGGAATGCAGACTCCGTGGACGACCGTGGAGGGCGCCCAGAGACATGGTCTGTGCCGTGGGCGCCGTGGCCTTGGAATGCAGACTCCGTGGACGACCGTGGAGGGCGCCCAGAGACATGGTCTGTGCCGTGGGCGCCGTGGCCTTGGAATGCAGACTCCGTGGACGACCGTGGAGGGCGCCCAGAGACATGGTCTGTGCCGTGGGCGCCGTGGCCTTGGAATGCAGACTCCGTGGACGACCGTGGAGGGCGCCCAGAGACATGGTCTGTGCCGTGGGCGCCGTGGCCTTGGAATGCAGACTCCGTGGACGACCGTGGAGGGCGCCCAGAGACATGGTCTGTGCCGTGGGCGCCGTGGCCTTGTTTCTTTTCTTCCCGGTGCTGCCGTGTCACGCTGTCGCCGAGAGCCCCTGCATTGTCTCCTTCCGCACGAAGCCTCCAGGTCCCAAGTCTTTCATGCTCCGTGGCAGCTCCGCTCCACCCCAGACTTACCCGGATCACCTGCCTCTGCCCATTGGAAGATCGCCAGAGCAAGGCGACCCGGAAATCCACAGGCGCGGCGCACCCGGTGGGGGGGGTCCCAACGGTGGGTTAGGTTAATATAATCCCCTCACTGGCACACGGGGATACCGAGAGTCCCTCGGAGCCCGCACACACCACGGAGCCCCTGAAGCTCGCCCGGGGAGGCTCGTCCGGGGAGCTGCCTGGGCGGGAAGGTGTGGCCCCGGGACCGAGCTCTGGCCCCTGTGCTGAGTGGTGCTACTTTGGGGCTGGCCCATATAAAAATCCCCCGTGGGGCCCTTCAGGATCTTTTCTTTTTCCTGTTTCTGCAGCTTGTGTGCACGTGAGCACCGCAACGTGAAGTCACGTGGTGAAGGCAGACAGAGCCTGAGATGAGGCTCCTGGGAGGGAGGCCGTGATCGCCAGGAGGCTTGGCGGCAGGGGTCCCAGCTGCGACACTGGGGACTTTCTTTGTTACAGCAGCTGGTCTGCCTGGAGCGGGAGAGAAGTTCCTACTGAGCCTCCTGAACCGATCTCTTGTACGGCTGCGTTCTTCACCAAGAGCTTTCAGGCCCTCCAGCAGGTCAACGACTGTCCTCACCTCCACGGACCTCCGTGTGCCCCTCACCTGCAGACCCTCACCTCCAGACCCCCGGCCTTCATCTCACCTCCAGACCCCCGGCTGCACCTCACCTCCAGACCCCGGCCTGCTCCTCACCTCCAGACCCCCGGCCTGCTCCTCACCTCCAGACCCCGGCCTTCACCTCACCTCCAGACCCCCGGCTGCACCTCACCTCCAGACCCCCGGCCTGCTCCTCACCTCCAGACCCCGGCCTTCACCTCACCTCCAGACCCCGGCCTGCTCCTCACCTCCAGACCCCGGCCTGCTCCTCACCTCCAGACCCCCGGCTGTACCTCACCTCCAGACCCCGGCCTGCTCCTCACCTCTAGACCCTCGGCCTGCTCCTCACCTCCAGACCCCGGCCTGCTCCTCACCTCCAGACCCTCGGCCTGCTCCTCACCTCCAGATGCCTGGCTGCTCCTCACCTCCAGACGCCGGCCTGTACCTCACCTCCAGACCCCCGGGTTGCTCCTCACCTCCAGACCCTCCATCTGCATCCACAGACACCGGGCTTGGAAGGGCAGGGCATGTGTGGAGGGTGTCTAGTCTTAGATGATGACCCCTCCGTTCTGCGGACCAGACATCAAGGCCTCGGCAAACCAGTACCACTGTCACCCCCCCACACAAGGTCTGTGGCTCGTGCGGGCACGTTGGGCACCTTGGTTGGTGCTGGAACGCTCTCTGCTTGCCCCTTGCTGTGCCTGACACGCCCTCGCTGTCTGGCCTCAGTTGAGGGAGGAAACGAGGGCAGCAGACAGCAGGGGCCCGTCCCTGGCAGGACACGGTGTCCTGTGTTGGTGGGCTTCCTTTGGCCAGCACCGTCCCATGGGGCTTCGGGAGCTGGAGGGAGGGCCCTCGCACAGCAGAGCCAAACGGTCCTGCAGCCTGCTTCCCGACCTGCTTCTCTTTGGGCGTCTACTAAATCGGGGAGGGCCTTCATTTGGCCAGATAGCGCCCATCTGAGACGGGGCAGCCTTCGGCTGGACCCTTTCCCCAGAGCCCCCCAGGTGAGCCCCGGCGGCCCGCATGAACCAGCCAAGTCCTCAGGGTAAGCAGGCTCTGCACCCAGGCTCCGCGTGCGGTGGTCTGTGCACCGAGCACGCACCCAGCGCTGGGTGAGGAACCAGGAGGAAGGGTCAGCCCTTTCCATCCCGTCGGAGCGGGAGGGCTCTCTGGCAGACCCCGAATCCCAAGGCAGCAGGAGGGAGTGGAGCCCTGGGGCTGGGGGTGGGGAAAGCACGGCAGGAGGGGATGGGGCGACCATGGGATGCGGGCCAGTGGATGAGTTGGTGCGCGGGAGAAGCCAGGCCTCAAGCGACCCTGATCTCTGACCTGAGACATGAGTAGAGTACGGTTGTCTCTTACTGGGATGGGCAACGTGGGCAGGGACAGTTGGAGGTTCCGGAAGCTTCCACGCCACTGAGGTGAGGCCCCTTTCTGCAGGCTGGTGCACCTCAACAGAGATACGCAGCCGTTAGTGCCTCTGAGGGGTCAGTTTTGCGGGGAAATAGCCCACCGCGGGTCATGATGAGCGGACCCCGCACAAGGACTTGTTCTGACCCCCAGGGATTCCATCTCACCCAGTGGCGGGTGCAGCTGCGGGGCTCTGGCTGTGGGACACGGTGCCTCAGGAGGGGACACGCACATGGCGTTCGCCACCGTCTGGCGCCCTGTGTCACACGGAGGTTCCCGTGAGGGACAAGCGGCCTCTGGGCCTGCGTGCTCGGTGCAGGTGGGCGTGGGACGCCGCCCCGGGCCGCCTCTTCCTCCTGCCTCTCCTCTGGGTGCTGACGGCCCGGGGCACCTCCTCAGCCCTGTCAGCAGCAGGCCGGTGAGGTGTCCTACCTTCCCGGTGCCTCTTTCCAAGAGACGTGCCCAGAGTCACACTGTGAGGACTCCTCCCTGCCTGTGTCCTGTCCTCTTTTCCTTTTAGAGAAGAAACAGCCTCCAGCGACCACGTGAGCCCTTTCGTGGGAGAGACCCTTTCAGCAGACAGAACTGTCCAGAACTTCCCCACTCCCCAGGCCGGCGGCGGGGCGCTTGTCCGAGGACGGGGCCTCCTGCGCCCCCAGCGTGGGGTGGCCCCTCACGGGACGGACAGGAAGGTGCCTCGAGGGGCTCAGCGGCAGCATGGGCCCTCCTGAAACACATCTCTGTGCCCAGAATGATCCGGGCTGTCCTCAGAAGCCCCACAGGACACTCCCCCCCCCCCAGCGTGTCCTGCCTTCGGATGAGCTCCGTTTTCCCAGCGTGTGTTCGGGGTGCGGGCTTGTCCCACGTTGGTGCAGAATCCCCAGTCCTGGCATTCCAGAGTCCCCGATGTTGGCCAAGCGCCCCGGCCCCGCAGCCCGTGGGCGGTGTGCTGGGGCCTGGGGTGCTAGTTGTCTGGGGCAGGGCCGCGGATGGGCAGACTCGAGCACCTGCACGGCCCGCATGGTAGCAGATGCGTGTGTGCAGACAGAACCCCAAACCAAACAGAGAGGTCATTCCAGGTGCTTGCTG
The DNA here is from genome assembly GCA_002007465.1 of Ailurus styani. NCBI lineage: Eukaryota > Metazoa > Chordata > Mammalia > Carnivora > Ailuridae > Ailurus > Ailurus styani. The sequence continues at coordinate 920,830 of LNAC01000402.1, read as the reverse complement.
AGGGCCCCCGGGCTGGGACACGGCAGTCCCTCTGGGTGCCACCATAGGGTCTCCCCCAGAGTCTGGGGAGGGGGTCGGCCATCAGAAGCCTCAGTTTCTTGATCTGTAAAACAGGAAGATGAAGACAATGCGGTTTCTTGGGTTCTGTTAAGGGTCGCGTGGACAGAGCTAACCCCCAGGCCGGCGTGCTCCAGGCACTCAACGAGCACAGAGTCTCGGCGGCGGCAGCAGTCAGCAGGCAGAGCACCGGCCCCGCTGGGGAGGTGCAGGCTCCCGACTGCGTCCTGTGCGTAGATGCTTGGAGAGCTGTTCTAGAGCCTTCCCAGGTCTTGGCCCCGTAGGTGGGAGGCAGTGCCAGCATCACAGCTTCCCCGCCGCGTGCAGGGCTGGTGAGGGCCAGAGGAGTGACCCTGGAAACGGCTGGCGCTCCCGGTCACCTGTCAGGGATGGCCCCGTGTGGACATGCGAGCCGTGGGCCCTCCTGAGACAGAGCGAGAGGTCCGTGCTTTCCCCTCAAAGCCCACACCGCGGCACCCTGTCCACCACCGCGGCACCCTGTCCACCACCGCGGCACCCTGCCAGGACGGGCACGGGCCATGTGCACTTAGACAGGGGCCCTGAGTGGGGAGGCCACGGCTGGGGTCCTCATTATCTGTCAGAGGACGTGCTCTTTCCTGCAGCCCCGTTATGCTCGTCACCTTTGGGTCTTCCCCTTCCCCAGGTGGGTGATCACAGGATGGGCACCTCGCCTCGGACTGCACAGTCACAGCTGGTTTGATTTTCTCCAGGCTGGTCATTCTGATGGTAGGGGAGGGACTGGCCAAGAGGCAGACCAGAAACCTCCAGCGGAAAACTCCAGAGGGGGAGTGGTACCTTCCTGTCTGACCGGAATTCACTTTGCACGAAACACAAATTCTCCTGGGATTTGTCTCAGGACAGGGAAATGCCAGTGAGTTCTTTTCTGAAATAGAAAAATTGGTGGGAGACAGTGGGCTTGGAGCTCTTAAGGTCCCCCCCCCCATAAGTGCTGGGCTGTGGCTCAGAGAGGGGAAGGCATTTGCCCAGAAACAGCCACCTGCCGCCCCAGGCCGGCCCCTGCAGGAGCTCTCGCGGCCGCCCCTGCCAGGGGGATGGCGGGCCTGATAAACGACCCGTGCTCAGTGAGAAATAGGTTAATGTATCATCTCGCCTGGCTATTGGCATTCTCATAGTGGAGAGGAAGGCGGAGGAAGCTTCTCAGGGGCCCTTCTGGCTTCGATTGCCAGAGGACCTTCCCACGTCCTGTAAGGCGACTGCCTGCTCCACCTTCCTGGAAGCCGCTCTCAGACCCGAGAGCCAGGGCCTGTTGTCTGGGCACCTCCCTGGTCTCAGGAGGGCCTCGAGGAGGCCAATGATGAGACTCACGATGGACGGACACAGCTGGTGCCTAGGGCCCCACATCGCGGAGGCCAGCGACGACCCCGGAGCACCAGGTTCTGCCTTCAGGAACCTCAGGGCAGGTGTCCTGAGCACGGGGTGACCAGTGTCCCAGAGCAAGGCCCAGACAGGGGGTGCTCAGGGGCTCAGACTCCCAGCCCCATGCTGCTGGGCTCAGAACCAACCAGACCGCCTTATCTCACCTGGCAAGTGGGGCCTAACCACCACCCTATGGAGGCTGAAAGAGCCCTCCACCCCCCACATCGGACCCCCGCCACGGGGGGCTCTCAGAAGGTCCGGGTGTGGCGTGGTCCAAGTGTGCGGCCCTCACAAGTGGTCCAGGTATCTTTTCCAGGTCTCGTACAGACCACACACACTCCAAGCCTATGAGCTGCAGGACCCTGCAGGTGGACGGAGCCCTGCTAGACCCCCTCCTCCCTCTCCCTCCTCGTGGCTCAGCTCCACTCCACCAAATTCCCGTGCCTCTATCCCCCCTGACTTGGCTTTCCGGGTGGATACTTGAGTCCAGTGTTTGAGCCTTGCTTCCTCCAGTGGGGAGCTAGAGACCCCAAGCCCCCCTCTCAGGCCAGCCGCTTACTGATCCCGTGGCAACATTAACCTTTCCGGTGTGACGCTCCGTAATTCTATTTAGAGCGCCTACTTCGAGTCAGGCACTGCAGTGGAGGGAGGCTGAGTCGCAGGGCGATGAGGGCGTAATTGATGCCCTCCAAGGCCCGGGAAGGACAGGCACATGATGAACAAGCGGAGCAGAATGCGATTACTCCTGCCTGGGGGTGATGAGCACAGCTCCCGGAGACAGGCTCCTTCGCTGCTGGGCAGCGGCATCCCGTGAGCTGAGGGGGGCCGTCCCGCACGCGGGAGGGAACGCAGGATAAGGGCAGAGGGAGCCATGCTCTCCGCAGGAAGGCTTGAAAGGGGAAGCAGTGTGACGCCCATGAAGGACGGGGCCTGGTGGCCCGCAGGCTGGGGACAGTTAGGGTGTGGTGGGGACGCACCTGCAGAGGCTGACCGAGGTCAGCGGAGAAGCCCCAGGGTGGTGTAGGGTCTCCACTTCTAGCTCATCTGCACGTCCCAAGGGTACCACCTTCAAATCGAGGTCAACGCAAAGCCCTGTTTCCACCCCGAGTCCCGCCCTGGGCAGTGCCACCGTCACCACCAGGATGGCCCATTGCAACTGCGTCCTCCTGTGTCTTCCTGCTTCAGAGTCACCCACTTAGTGCATCTCCACCAGCGCTCAGGGGACCTGGAAACAAAGGTAGATCTGTCATTCCACGTTAGGCACCATCCAAGGGCCTGTGTTTCACTCACAGCAAAGACGAAGTAAGTCCTAAGGCCCATAGGCTTGCCCAGTGTAGACCTCATGTACACCTCTTCCATCGGTCTGACTTCCAGCAAGGACGGTCACCTGCTGTCCCTGAACACACTAGGTCAGCTCCTCCCTCAGGGCCCCTGCATTGGTTCTCCTTCCTGGTGGGCCTGCAGATGTTGAGATCTGCCCCTTCCCTCCTCTAGGCTTGGAGTCAACACTCCTTCCCTCTCCGTGTAGCTCTCCGGTGGGACTCCCCACCACCCTCACGGGCTTTACCTCCTCCACAGGACCCAGAGCCTTTGGTGGCCACGCAGCTGTAAGTGTTCCTGCCTCCCCGGGTTCACCTCCTGGCACGAGCCCTGCTCTGGCTATGGGCAGGACCTGTGTTTGCTGGCACGTGGAATGTGCCAGCGGTGCTGGGCTGTTGCTGGGCTCTCTGGCATGTAAGACCATGCGCGTCAGCAGACTCACCTCACTGCCTTGCTCTCTGTTGTTTGCTTTGAAGAACCAAGTTTTCTGAAAATGAAAGGACAAGCTGCCAGAGTGGGAGTGGGAGTGGGAGTGGATTTCTCCCCAGCTGAGCTTCCAGATGAGAACACGGCCTGCCCTTCATCCGGACTGCTGCCTGCGTGAGCCAGAGCAGCAAATCCAACTCGGCTATGCCAGACTCCCGCCTGCAGAAACCACCAGCTGCTGAGCCTGCGTCATTCTGAGCTGCCGTGGGGGTCATTTGTTACGCAGCACTACCAGGCCAGCGTGCCTTCTCCTGCGCACTCACCCTAGAGTGCAGGCTGCGGAGGCTGGAGACCTTTGTCTCCGGGCTCGGCTGTGCCTCCAGGGCCCGAGGGCCCAGCATGTAGACATGGCTCTGTAAATGTGTGACCAGAGACAGGCAAAGTGACAGACGCTTTGATGAACAGAACACACAATGTCTCTGCTGTGCAGGTAGAGTGGAGGCTTCTCACCTGACTTCATTCTTCTGCAACCTTGCTGAAGAGCATTCCTGTCCTCAATTAGAAACAGAGTGGGGTGCTTGGAAGGGGGCCTGGTGGCTGCCCCAGCTGGCCCCTAACCTTACAGTTGAGGGAAAGGCCTGTGCTGGGTCATGCAGCCAGGAATGAGGTGGTGAGTTTTGCACACAGAGGACAGAACAAACAGCCTCCCACATCCCTGACCCGGGGCCCTCGTCCTGATACCGGATGACGTCCGTCTGTTGAGTGGCTCGGAAGACTGGCTATTCTGCTTCCTTAACCAGGGAAATGATGCAGGATGAGTAAACTGTATCTAAACTCGCTACTAATGTAATTCAACTCTGCCATTGAGTGAAGCCATTTTTCTCAGGAGATGACAATGTTGGCAATCACTGAAGACTGAGTAACTGACCACACAAGGTGCAGCCCTCAGGGCCGGCGTCCCCAGAACTCTGGTTTACACAAGGAACAACAGAGCGTGGTCTCTTACTGACTGTGAGCGTGCATGTCAGGGCACTGGAAAGAAAGTAAGCGACGTTTCCTCCTTGTTTTCCAAGCAAGCATCTGCACTCTCTGATGACATTTGAAACTTTATAGCAAATAGGCCTGTGGGCATATTACAAATACAATTTTGAACCACATATTAAAAATTGTATAGACTGAAATGGTTTAGTATATCATGGTATATGTCTAATTAATACAATCGGATCCTAGATGAGATCCACAGTGTGCGTGGTGCAGCCTTCTGAGCAGTGTGCCCGTGGTGAATTACCCCCTAGGTATTTTTGTAGGTGTTCAACGCAGCGTTCCCATTTGACGAGAGCTTCGGTACCGTCAGACAGGGAATTAGCAATCACACGAGCTTGGTCTTCATTTTGTCTGTATTTATTATCTTCGAGAAAAGCTATTTTATGGTCACTTTTTGTCTGGTAATTTGGGAAAATTACAGAGTTAATGTACAGTTCTTTTCTCTCACTTCTCAAAGATGTGCAGCATTTGCTCCTGGTGATGGGCTTGATTTAAGCCCAGGTCCCATCATCTATATATAGATCCGTGCAGACCATGTCCTCACGCCTCCTGTGCTCCTGCGTGCACAGAGGAAGGTGAGAGGAGACATGTTCACTGAGCGCGTCTCCTGTGCAGGCTCTGGGACGGCGACAGACTCTCCTGCACCTTAGAGCCTGGGACACGGGCTCTCGGGGAGATAGACGGGCGGGGGATGGGCCTGGTGCTGCCCGGCCCTGCCGCCTGCTCCCCTCACCAGCCCGGGGCCTTCTGCTCTTGCTCTTGCCCTGGCTTCCCAGAGCTCAGCCTGGTAGCATTTGTTCCTGTGGGCCTGACCTATGTGCCTGTCGCACTTTGTCCGCCCGATCTAACCGCCAGCAGCCGAGCCTGCCCGCGTCCTCTCACACAAGAGCCCGTGGCAGCTGCCTCTTTCACACGCCCGGCTTCGTTCGATCCAAACTCTTGTGGAGCCTGGAGCCGTGGTTGTGGGTGCCTTCAGCACACCTCCCTCTCTTTCTCTTCAGGTGACAGCGTGCGGACCACAGGTGGTTATTGGATCTACGCCCGTGAGTTGCTGTGCTTGTATTCGTGGTGACAGAGGCACTTTAGATGAGCTCGTGACACGAAGAGGGCTCATTGCAAGTCTCTGTGGGACGGATACGTGGACACCAGACTCCTATTTCCTACCGGAGTCTCTAAGCATGGAAGCAGGTGCTGGTGGGGGAGGCTGTGCGTGCAGGGAGGCCAAGCACAGGCCGGTGTCAGTCCTGTGGATGGGAGAGGGACGCTTCCTGCAGGCTTGGGAGCCACTGTGGTATCCTCTGCTTGCAGGATGAATCCGTCCTGCTCTCCCGGCATACGTGGACCTGGCGCCTGCTGCTCGTAACTGAGTGTTCTAGGGCATCATTGTCCCCATTTCACAGAGAGATCAGGCTCACCCATGGGCCCCAAGCCATGCAGCTCTTACGAACCAGGTCCACGCTTTCTCCTCGGACCCCAGAACCATGCACTTCCCACCCGGAGCGCCCCCATCCCTCCCCCGTGGTCTAGCCCATGTGAGGGATGAGGTGAACGTGGACTTGCTGAGAGGAGCACGGGACCGGGACTCTGTTCTTGGATGTGTGGCTGCTCTCTAAGAATTACTGACGGGGCGGGAAGAGGAGCATCAGCAGCCTTCCTGGTTGGGGCGATCTCTGCGTGCTTTCCATGGAAGAAGCTCTGAAGGGGTGACCCCGACAGGGGGACCTTACCCCTCCCTCCTCATCCCTGCTGGGGAACCAGGCCAGGGGTGATCTGGTCAGCGGAGCGTCCTGGGGGGACTCACAAGATGACAAGCCCGAGATGAAATGGGAGGACGGCTTGCCTGAAGCCGAATGTGCCTGAGGTGAGGGGGACCTTCTGGAACCTTGGCCTCTGACCCAACCCTCCAGTCTGGGAAGCTAAGGCGCCGTCCTGGCCAGCTCGCATACATGGCTAGTGTGGACTGGACCCTCAGCACTCAGGCTACCTACCCTAATCTCCGCCCCAGGGGTGTGACGGTGGCTTCTGTTAGAACGGGGGGCCTGTTCTGGGCTCTGCCCCCCAGCTCTGAGGGTCTGTGGGTCGAGCTGCTTCTCCTGCCTTGGTATTGAGGGTCACACAGAGCTATAAACCCGCGTCCCTCCAACGTCTGGCATTGGTTAGCAATCATCCAGCACCACTTTTTATAACCGCTTTTTAAAAGATTTTATTTATTTATTTGACAGAGAGAGAGGGAGAGCAAGCAGGAGCAGGGGGAGCGGCAGAGGGAGAAGCAGGGAGCCCGACGCGGGGCTTGATCCCAGGACCCTGGGACCATGACCTGAGCTGAAGGCAGATGCCTAAACGACAGAGCCACCCAGGCGCCCCTCTTTTGATAACTTTTTATTTTGAAATTAGTTTGATATTCACAAGACACAGTAAAAATAAGGCAGAGAGTTCCCGGCTGATATCGGCCCCCGGTAATCCCCAACCGCTGTCCGCTGTCAGGAGCAGGAAATCGATGCTGGCGCGGGATGATTAACCTGGCAGGCATTGCCAGCAAGGACATTCAATCACTTTTATGTGGAAATATATTCCCCCACCGTTCTCCCAGGTCAGTGTTCGCCGAAGTGTGGGGACGTGCGCCGGCCTTCAACAGTCTGATCCCAGGAGCTGAGAGACGTGCGCTTGAGGTGACTGTGAGCCCGGCAGCAGAGAGGGAAGCCTTCGGGGTGTTTCCAGGCTGTCTGACCGGGTGAGGAGAAGCCTCAGCGGGCGTCAGCTCTGCCTCGAGCCGCCCTCTGACTCCCACCCTTTCCCTGCTTCAGCGGAGACGGCCCTGCTGGCTTCCGGCTCGGACCCTGGTGCCCGGACGCTGGCTGGAGCGGCAACACTGTTCTGGTTTCTCACATTTGCTTTTCATCGGGCAAGAGGCATCCGTTTTGTATTTATGATGATGATGTAAAGCTTCTTTTTCATATACGAGTTTTAAGTTAATGCAAACCTCCTAACTGACTAATAGCCCAGCAGGCCCTGAGCCACGGAAGAAAGGGAGGGGCTGCACTTGGCTGACATCTGGGGTCCTTTGCCCGAGGCTGGACGTGGGGTCTGTTCTTGGGCTTCTTTCGTTGAGCAGATCCAGACACTGTGCCGAGGTGTGAGTCGGGAAGCCGGGTGGACCCTGAGTGCGCAGGTCCCTGGCCTCCCCGTCAGCCCATGAGGCCGGAACCCCAGGTCTGCAGGAGGGCCCGGAGACACACCTGTCACCGCAGTGAGGAGGCTCTCCCTGCCCTGAGGACACGCACCCGAGAACCTCCTCCCTGAGCCAGGGATGGAGGGGGACGGGCTGCCACAGGGGCCGGATGGCAGAGGACACTGTGATCCCGGCCAGAGGCCAGCTGGGACACACCCTAGCCCTGAGGGACATGGTCACAAGCACACGGTGTTGCTGGGGGTGGGGGCAGTTGGAATAGGTGTGTGGCCAGTAAGGCCTGTGGGCGCCACGTGGGGCCCAGGAATTGCCCACCAGAGCCCTACAAAATCACAAGATATAATAAAATGATAGTTCTTAAGTCACAGAATTTGGGGGCAGTTTGTTACGCAGCAGTAGACAACAGGAGCTGCTGATGTTCTGCCGGACCAAGGGCCCTGAGGACTGGCTGTTGGTCTCACTCCCTCGGGCGGGGCTCAGGCTTCTCCAGAGAGTGATGGGGGCTTGGTGGCCGCAGGTGGGCCCCCACAGGGAGGTGACCCTGCTGCACCACACACCTGCCACGGCCTCTGCTGCCGGGAGTCAGGGAAAGCTCCTCCATCCCCTCCCCCCCAGCTCGGCATTTGGTGCACTGTGGGGACTCAGGGTTGTGGGGACGTGGTGACGAGAGCAAACCCAGCCTGCTCTCCTGGAAGCCGCTGCTCCGAGCCACGCGGCAGGAGAGCTGGACGCCGAGTGTCGGACGCTGGTGGACCCCAGAAAGTCCCAGGGAAAGGGGACGGTGACAGGGAAAGGACAGGGAGGGCGGTGGGGGTGGAGGGCGCCCAAGACAGGGGCACAGGAGGGCTCGGGGAGGCTCGGGGTGCGGTAGCCAGAGGAGGAGGAGAGGAAGAGAAGGCAGTGTTATGGTGAGAGGGTACAGAGGACAGGATTTCTAGAAAATACTGCGGGGCTGCCAGGGGGAGTCCGGTCCACATGAGCGACCCCAGGACGGGATGTGGAGGTGTCCAGGGGCTTGTGGGAGGGGGCCCCCCTGCAGCAGGCACGGGCTTGGAGCTGTGGAAAGTCTGGGGTTAAGTTCTCGCCTTTGTCTCGTGTGCTGAGCCCGCCTCCTCCTGCGCTGGTGCCGCGCTCAAGGGCGTATCCCTGAGTGTGAGGGAAACCGTGTCATCGTTAAGGTGCTGCTGGTGGAGGGATGGAAGGAAAAGCTGCATTTTCCCAAAAAAACAAAAATTAAATTCTGCTCTATTTTTTTTAAACCGAAAGACTTAATTTTAGATTCATTTTAAGTGTACGGAGAAGTCCAAAGTACAGGGAATTCCCACACACGGCCCCACCCACTCGGGTCCCCTGTGATTAGCATCCTGAGTTAGCGTGGGGCGTTTATGAGGATGCAGCGACACTGGTGCATTATTACGAACCTTGTGCACACTTTACCTGAAGTCCCCTGGAGCTGTGCGTCCTGTGGGTTTGGAGAGGTGAGCTGTGTACCCGTCTCACTGCCCTCCACGGCCTCCGTGCTGCACCTGCTCCTCCTCCATCCCCAGCCGCCGGCCACCACTGAGCTTCCGCTGTCTCCAGGGTTCTGCCTTTTCTAGAACATCACGTGGTTGGAGTCAGGAAGCCTGCATCCCTTTCAGGTTGGCTTCTTGCACTTGACCAGTGTATGGAACGTTCCTCCATGTTCTTTCCTCGCTCCGTGTAATTTTATTAGTGGGTATCTTACCCTATCCTAGTATGTTAGAAGCTGTCAAGCCGTCACTGTGTTCGGGCAGCCCTGCACCAGCCCCATTCCAGGGAGCTAACAGGAATGGGGCTCCACCCCTCATCCCGAGCCCTGCCACCTGCCTTGTGGTCTCCTACCCCCGCCCTCCTGCCCCTCCCATCCTGCGCCCACATCCCAGCTGTTTCTAGCTGCTGGCTCTGGGCATGGTCCTGGGATCTGGGTCCCAAGCTCCTGCCCTGATGCCCAGCTGCACCCCGCCTGCCACACCTGCTCCTTGAATGCACAGCCCAGACCCTGAGCCATCAGAAGGTACCCGGGAGGACCTAGTTCTGTGCACAGCATGCCAGAAAAATCCACAAGACTTCCTGTTTCTATGGTGACATTTTCCAGGTGAGCAGGAGGAGTCAGTGCCTGCTTTCCCTCCAGTAAATTCTTGATTCTCCATCTCTGGGCTTCTGCTCTTCCCTTGTCTTCGTGCACACTTACCTCCTCTGTGCATCACCAAATCAATCTGCCGCCTCCTGGAGACCTGGCTCACACGCCTCTCTTGCAGACATGCGGGGGCTCGCGCCCAGTGTTAGTTTGGATCTCTGAGCCCGTTTCCTCTTAAGGAATATTAAATGGGTGACACAGTCTCTGTCTTTCGAAATCCTGTGATGTTTACGTGAGATTATGTCTGTAAAGCTTTGGCATGGGATGCTGGACAAGCGTCTGTTCCCTTCTTGTTCCTTACTGAATGAGGCAAACTTAGCTGATCACACAAGAATCTAAGTTTAGTTTGGCAACTCAGGCTGCATAAAGTGTGGCTAAGAGTTAGATGTCCACCGGGGGCACACTGCCCAACACACCCACACAGAGGCAAACAAATATGCAAACACAAACACACACAAACACATAAATACAAAAGCGCACAAGACACACACTAATACAAACACACACAAGCACACTCACTAGTAGAGATGTGTCCCAAGACTGTTCTGTTTTCAGGAGGCAAAACTGACCTGGCCCCATGGAACTTCAGGACCAGGAATCCCCAGACTCAACAGAATTTCAGCGGGAAAGGACCCTGAATCCTTTCCTGGCTGATTGATTCCCAAGGGTCAGGATCAGAGGCCCGAGTGTGGAGTTGCTTCTGGGACCTGAGTGGGGCTGACAGTGGCATGGCCATGGGGCCCCTAGACTTTCTGCCTGGCAGATCAGATCCCAGGTCACAATCCAGGGTTCCTGCCTGCTGGTGACCGCCATGCTGAAACTGCTGAGCTCGTGGTGGGAGGGGTCATGCAACTGGATCCTTAATGGAGCTCCAAAGGCTCTAGAGGCTTGGGTCCTGTGACCGCCCCACCCCGGCCCAAAGCAGCAAGCCAGGTGACACTTGCTTCCACCAAGAGCCCCTGTGCCAGGAACAGTGAGCCCCATTCCTTCCCAATCACAGTCGTCTGGGGGCAGTGGTGTCCTCACTTCCCAGGTAGAGAGCCCCCTGGAGAGCTTAGCAGATGAAACTGGGAAGCATAGCAGGGGTTTTGCAGCAAGGGCGGCCCCCTGCATGCCCTCCAGGCTGGCACCTCGGGCCACTGGGACCCAGATCTGGGGCCCCAGGCTCCCCCAGGTGGTGGCACACCACTCCCCCAAGTCTCCCCACTGCTTACGTGCCCACAGCTGGGGGTGGGGCCTCCTGAGTCACTTTCTGGCAGCTGGTCTTCATCAGCCCTGCATGCTCCTGGCCTCACCTCGTGCTCCAGCCCCCGGGCCAGGGTGGAACACCTGCGGGGAGCAGGGCTGTGGCTAATTTCGAGGGCGCTGGCTATCCTTGAATGACTCACCTGAAGGAAAGAGATTTGCCTACAGCCAAGTAGACTTGGCATTTACAAACATCAGCTAATTGCGCTATTGCTTCACATAAAGGTTTTTCCTGAAGTGACTTTGTGCTGTCACCCAGTGGCAAAGGTCGGACAGGTAGCCGAGCCACAGGGAGATGGGGGAGGCTGAAGCCAGGGGTCCCGGGTGGGTGTAGCACGGTGAGAAGGCACCCGTACCTTCCATCAGCAGTGACTGTCTGCAGGTGGGGAACCCCCAGCCCCCGCTGCCTCCAGGACCAGCATCGCCCCAGGCCCCGGTGCCTCCAGGACCAGCATCGCCCCAGGCCCCGGTGCCTCCAGGACCAGCATCCCCCCGGCCCCGGTGCCTCCAGGACCAGCATCCCCCCAGGCCCCGGTGCCTCCAGGACCAGCATCCCCCCAGGCCCCGCTGCCTCCAGGACCAGCATCCCCCCCGGCCCCTGCTGCCTCGAGGACCAGCATGGACCAGGCCCCACCCGGGCAGGCAGGCATTTGTTCTGTGCTCCCTGCTTCCCCAGGGATCCCCCCTCCTGAGATGCAGTATGCCTGCCCAGGAGGCCCGGGGAACCCTGTGTCCCCTGCAGAAAGCCCTGGTCCTCTCACACACCCTGCTCTGACGCTCTCAAAGGGGCCTCCTCTGGGTTAACTTCCGCCGATGAGGTTGAATAAATACTCGTTTTCAGTGTGAAACAGAGAAATACAACTGGGTGTTTATTGCATATCTTGTCATGTCCTTTCCAGGAGCCTGGGTGCCTGGGTCATCCATTCCTGACACCTTCAGTACAGGCAAGCCTGCCCCTGTTTAGAGACAAGGAAGTTGCAGTTTTGAGAGGTCGGGCGTTTGACTAAATTTCAAAGCTGGTGAATGACAGAGCCATAATTTAAAACGAGGTTTGTTTTACTGAAAAATCTGCAGCAATCTCTAGTTGGCTCATTTATCCACGGATTCTTTCAAGAAGCCCGTGTTCAATCCGGGAGTGGAGTACAGGCACCCGGCGCATGTTTGCCAGCAGCTAATTGTTCTGGAGCCTTCTTCCAGGGGAGGGTGTGCAAACCTGGCCATTCCTTGTGGTTATGGCAACGGGAACCTGCAGGTCTGGAGAGAATTAGGTGTGATGACCACATGGGCAGAGCCGCCCCGGTAATGACATGAGGACCCACCCCCCCACTGCTCATCTTACGCACTGTCATAGACCCGTCTTAGCAAGGCCCCGGAAGCGGGCATCTTCGAGGGATTAGCTCCTTGGAGAAAGGGCTGATTCTAGGACTGGGGCAGGAAATAGACAAGCCGGCCCAGAAAGCAGAGCCCTCAGAAACAGCCCTGAAGACAAAACCTGACAGTTATGGGGGCGTGTCAGAGGAGCTAAGCATAATAATGCCATGGTCAAAGCTGGGACCCTTGGAGCCACCAAAAAGCAAATCAGCGTTGGATTGTAACCGGAAGTGTGAACTATCCACCCGCCAGCTCGTACGTGCAAGTGACGGGATAAGTCAGCGGATGGAGGGGAACGGACACCTGTCTCAAGCAGAAGATTCCAGCTGGCGTGGGCACGCTGCCTCAGGGAAGGGCAGCAGGACGCCGGCCCCAGTGAGCCCTGCGCGCAGCGGGAGATGCCCTTCTGGAGAGGATGGGACGCAACGTGGGGACTTCGGAGTGGACTCAGCTGACAGACAGCCCTCGTCCGGGTGGCCAAGGTCAACCCAGCTCTGCTGAATCGTGCTGACCCGGGGCACCCTGGACACGACCTGGCGGGAGCACCGTCTTCCCGTGTAATTGTGAGAAAAGTGTCCAACCAGTCGCAGCAGAGGGAAAATCTAGAAAACACCCACCCAGCACTCTCGAGAGCTGTTGGGTCTGACGGAAACGAGGAGATGCCGGGAGACGGCGGCAGCCCGCGGAGCCCAAGGAGACCCGGCAAACGGGATGTGGAATCGAGATGGGGCCTTGGAGCAAGACGCTAATTAAAAACTAAGGAAAAAGGAATAAATCACGTATTGAACAGCAGACTGTAGCAACAGTGTTCACTACCTGTGCCGGCCGTCCACCTGACGTGAGAGGTCGGTGTCGGGGCGGACTGCGCGGGGAGGGGTCGGCTAGACGGGGACTCTCGCTGCCACGTTCACAACCGCCCTGAAAATCTGAAACTCTTTTAAAATAAAGTTTACTGATATAAAAACAAAAATAAATAAACCTGCACTGGGAATTTAAAATAACCTGGCTTCCACTTAGATAATTACGTCATACAGGGGATGGATGGATGGATGGATGGCTGGAGAGAGAGAGGGATGAACTCCTCATGGCCCAGCTCTCAGCACGTGACACGAATCCATGATCAGAAGTCCTCAGCATTTTTCTTAATAGAATCTATTTTGGCTTTTTTTACATTCTTACAACGTGGCCATCAGAGGAATGGGACCAGGATATACTCACGTGAGCGGAAGTGTGTAGGACGTGAGTGAGACGCGCAGAGCAGCGTGTCCGCCGGCGAGCCGGGAGCCCAGTGCTGGGGACGCTGCCCGTGGGACACGCGTGCCCTGGTCGAAGTGGGGACGTCACTCCCCACCGGACACGGCCGGCGCCCCGGGGAGCTGCCGACACCGGGAGACAGAGCAGCAGTGTGATCCGAAGAGAGCGCTCCAGGGTCGTCTGAGCGAGGCCCCGGGCCCTGCGCTCCCTCCGCGCGTGGGGTCCGCATCTCGGGTGGCTTCTGAGGAGCTTGAGGAGCACCACCTGCAATCCTGAGTTCGCATCCACGGGCTTTTCCCTGCCCCGGGAGCGGCCTGAGGCACGAGGTACAGAAGAGTCGCACAGTGGAAAGGTGGAGACAGTGACAAAGCCACAGAGCTTCCGGACAGGCCCAGGAGGGAACGTGTGTGCTTTCTTCGAGAGCTGCGGCTCTCAGCCCTGGAATCCAGCCGCCGGAACTTTCCAGACATCAGACAAGAGCTCCGCTCCCGTCGGAAGAGCCGCAGGCCCCGTGGCTGGTTCTACCCGCTGCGGCTTTCCCGCCCACAGGGCCCCGGGAGCGTGGCCTCCGCCGTCCCGAACCCGAACCACTGCCTGCAGCCCCAGGGCCGCGAGCAGGGCTCCTTGACCGCTGCGTCCTGAGCCCATTGAGGGAACTGTGAGGTCCGCCCGCGGGGCGCCCAGATTCCTTTAGAGACACTGGCCCCGGAGGAGGACAAGACGTTCCATGTCTGTGAGCTCCCCACCCACCTTGTGCCCTTGCTTCACCCAGAAGATCTGGAGGTGAGAGCGTTCCAGCCTCACTTCTCCTGTCGGCGTTGCGACTGTCATCCCCAGGTGGCCCCTCTCAAGTCTGTCCGCGGGTCCTGGCCCGTCCCCACCCTTGCGGAAGCCGCAGTCCCTCCGTGGCCCGAGGGTGAGTGTGAGTCCGTGAGAGTTACTGGGGGAAGGGCTGAGGGGTGGGTGTAGGAAGGAGGCATTCGCGGCACCGGGTACCAAGGCTCTGAGTGGGAAGGAGAGAGAGAAGGAAGGTGGGTGGAAGGCAGAGAAGCCGGGGAGCGGGGGGCAGGGATTGAGCGCCCACGGCGGACCTGCCCCGGCTCCCCGCCCCTCCCTGTAGCCGCAGGACTCCCGCTGTGACTGTGTACGTTCCCCCTGCGCCCGCGCCCCTGGCTCTGGACTGGTCTTGCTCACCCTTCAGAATGTGCTGAACACGACGGCAAGCCCTCCTGAGCCTACACCTCAAGAGGCCTGTGGGCTTTCTCCTCCCGTCTCTCCTGTGACTCTGTCCTCTCCATCTACCACACCCGGGATCGAGCCCCGGCAGGGGTCCAGCTGTCCAGCGGGAGCCATCGCAGAGCAGCCCGCCCCCGCCGGGGCCGCGGTGGACAGGGGTTCGCGGGCGAGCCCGGCCCTCGTGAGAACAGCACCAGCCTGTACGAAACACAGCGCGGCTGTAATTTTAAACCGCTCGACCTTACAGGTTGGTTAGGCTGCAGTAGCCATTTCATCCACACCGAGAAGTTGGCACAGTGAGCTTGTAGGTCACAGTAAGAATTTTGTATTCCCCCCTAAGGGCAAAGGGAAGCCAGTGAAGGATTTTATGTAAGGAAGTGATATGATTAAATTGGCATTCTAGAAAGATAATTTTCTGAGCAGTCAGAGAACAGCAGCTGAAGAGAGCACCTCATTCTTTACTTTACAAATAACATCATCGGTGCGTGTCCAGGAGGCAATGCCTGACCTTTTGTCCCTGTCGGCTGCTAAGGTGTTCATTAGTCAAATTCGATCAACTTCTCTAGGTTTTAGATCCCTGAACCTTTAGGATGTTCCGTATCAGAGGCGAAAGCTAAGGTCTGAAGTTCCACAAAATGAATTAATATTCACTAATTCATTCAGTGTACACCATCCACCTTCCCACCCTCCTATCTATTCACCCATCTATTCATCCTTCCTTTTTTCTTTCTTTCCATCCTTCCATCCATCCTTCCATCCATCCAAACTTCCATCCATCCATCCATCCTTCCATCCGTCCATCCTTCCTTCCATCCATCCACCATTCTCCAATCTTTCCTCCCTCCTTTCCTTCCTTCCTTCCTTCCTCCCTTCCTTCCTTCCTTCCTTCCTTCCTTCCTTCCTTCCTTCCTTCCTTCCATCCACTCATGTACCTACTGAACCACTTACCCATCCATCAACCCTTCCTTCCTTCCATCCCTCCATCTATCCATCTATCCATAGGTTCCCTCAACCACCCACTCACTCACCCATTTCTCCTTTCACCAAGGAGGATCCTTTTATGTGTCTAGCTAAGTGCAATTCCTGCATCGTTCTCTATTTTTTTCATTTAAATTCAATTAGCCAACATACAGTACACCATTAGTTTCAGATGTGGTGTTCAATAATTTATCAGTAGCGTATAACACCCAGTGCTCATCACATCACGGGCCCTCCTTAATGCCCATCACCCAATTACCTACAATGTTCTTTAGATCTTGCCTCCCTTACCTCCTCAGAGACATTTTCCAGACACTCTCTACTCTAACTCCTTCATTGTCATTTCCCCTCTCTCGTCTTATTTCCAACAAAAGAGAAACATCATTTGTTTCTTTTCCTTTAAAGAACCTCCCTTGACTTTTCTTTCTCTTCCAGCTCACACCCCGTTTATGCAGTTCCCCTGAAAGAGCAGTCTACATAGGTTACCTCCCATTCCTCCATCCCCTACATCATGAGGGAAATGATTTTGGTCTATTTTGAATCCTAGATCAGTAGTTATACATGTTAAGTATTCAGTAAATATTTGTTGAATGAATAAATGAGTGAGTGGATACGTGTACATTGCTGAGCATTTATTGTGTAACAAAATCAAATTTGCCAGGTTTTCCTTACCAGAGAATCCTTGCACCAGAGCTTAGCAAGGGCAGGGTCCACATGGCCACGTGTAGGATAGAGAGCCCCAAACACCCGTGACGCTGGCAAGTATGCCTGGATGTCACTGCAGGAGCTGAGCTCCGGGTCCTTGCACTCCTTCCTTCATTTTGCAGAGGAGATAAAGAGGTCTAGGAGAAGTGATCTCATCTTTACTTGGCACCCACTTCGTGCCAGGACTGTCCTAGACATTTGGAAGGTCCAGGCTTGTTAAGATGTGTGGGCACTGCTCGTAATCAGGGCATGAGAAAGTCTGTGACTTCTCCGTCCTCAGATTCCTCACCTGCAGGATGAGAGCTCGGGGTAGGCTTCCCGCTCCGTCTGGTCGTAACCCACCCTGGGGACCCTGAGACAATATCTGGTCACCCGCTGGCCTCTCGGCTTCCTGCTCTTCTCTGAGGTTCCTCCACGCACCTCGTCCTGACCTCTCAGCATCTCTGTAGATCGGTTTTAAAATGCAAGTTGTCGGCAGCTCCGAGCCCCCAGCCCAGGCTAGAACCATGCTGAATATTTAATTGCTTCTCGGGTGGCTCCTAGTGAGCCCTGTCCAGGTCAAGGTCAGTTCTGAGACTGCTGGGTTCTTTAATAATCACTGCCTCTACAGTCTTCTCCAAGGGTTCAAAAGGAGGCTCAATTTTTGTCCCATTAATATTAATCCGTTTGCTGTGGGGGCTTGTTCTGATGACATATTTTCTTGTTAAATATTCATCGTCGGAGCAAGTAGTGCACTGCAGACTGTCACTGGGGAGAATTGGAGCAAATCACCATTAGCTGCTATTGACAGCCGTCCCGATGTGTCTCCCTACCCTTTGGGAGACAGCCTCCCCGCCAGAGCACGCTTGTCCGGGTCCTCCTCCATGGTCCTTGGCTTCCCCTTGGACGTGCCAAAGGCCAGCAGACCTGGACAGTGCTCTGGATTGAGTGCGGGCTGCAGAAATCCCTGCGACTGAGGATTCGTCCCTTCTCGTCCACATCCTTCTGTTGGTTTGCAAAGAGTGGACTGTTCAGGTGGAAGGGGTTTATAGCTCAAACCTTCATTTTACAGACGAGAAAGTGAGGGTGAGAGGTGTGGAGAGAGTTGACCAGTCGCCTATCAACGAGGGTGCGGCCGGGAGAGCCGCATCTCATAGGAGGCTACGTATTGCTGAAGTCAAACCCAGTCATCTACACCCGGAAGACGGCCGGCTGGCCCCGGATGGCTGGATGCCCGCAACGGCGTCTGGGGTACTTCTGCTCATCAGAATCACTTCAGGGAGCTCTCAGCCAGCGGGGCTGGACGGGCCGCCTCCAGGCTTTCCAGCTGATGTGGCTCAGGGTTAGCCGGGGTGCGGTGCTATTCGCCAACCTACTCACACTTCCAGTCAGTTCTGGTTTTGCTGAGGTTCCAGCAAGACTGTCCTGGGCGCTTCCCCGGCCCCACACTGGTAGGAGGGTTCGCGGGGGAGAACTGGAGTAGCGCCTCTGACATAGACTCCTCCTTGGGAGTTTCAGTCCTGGGAGTCTCAGCCTGGAGATCCTGCTATTCTTAGTTTGGGTCTAAAACCTCCAATGTGGTCATTTGCATTTCAATCTACTTGTCAATTCCTTTGTCAGAGATGGATGTAAAGGGGCCTGTGGGCCAGAGGCCTGAGGTGTGCAGGCGGAGCTCAGCCAGCGTGTCTGCCCCCGGGGCTCCCCCCTCACCAGGACCCCACGCGTCCCGGGGCTGCGGAGCTGAGGTCTGCCCTGTGACCCCCGTGCGCTACCTTCAAGAATCGTCACAGCTCCTACTGCCGATGCCGATGCCGTTGTAAGAGGTCAACGACTCCTGTGGCCCAAAGAGGGAAAGAGCGTAAATGTTTGAGCTGGTTCTCAATGACTTCTTCTCATGGCTCAAGTTCCATTTTCTCTAGGATTATAGGTGACTGTCCGAGAAGATTTCTCACGGAACTTCTGGGGTTCACTGTCCACTGCAGCAGAATCCTGTCTTCATCTGCTGTCTGCTAATGGAGGATATGATACTTTGGTACTTATTTCTAAAAATGGGCCCTATGTCTGGGGTCTGGGATGGCAGTCCATGGGCTAGGGTGGTGGGACTTCAAATACCCTTGCTGAACACTGTCCTTCTGGTGGTCTTTGCTTCCCCCAAGCCTTTCCCTGTCACTGCACACGGGACGGGCAGGGTTCAGGCACTGGCACACGCTCTCTGCTCCGCTCTACTGTTGGCCCAAATGGAAAAGCATGCCCGGTGATGGGGCATGTTCAGGCTGGCCACATTCCAGCTCCAACCTCTCATTTCACTGGAGCAACCTCTCCTCCTCAACCAGGTCAGGCTACTTCCCGGAGTCCCCCTCCTGATTGGGCATTGAACACTCAAGAGACAGTGGCTCCCTTCGACCCCCCAGGGCCAGGCTCAGTGGCTTTACTCTCTGACTATTACCAATGACAACGGCAGCTGCTTATTGAGCACTTACTACGTCCCAGGCAATTTTCCAGATGATAACGTAACGGGGATTCATTTCCCTGACTTACCTGGGATGGTCTTTGTCTTAAAAGGTAGTAAAAAACACACCAACATAAAATCTACCATCTTAAGCATTTGTGAGTGTACCGTTCAGGGGTGTTTAAGTACATTCACACCACCGTGTAGCTAACCTCCAGAACATTTTCATCTTGCAAAGACGAAATTGTACCCATTAGACCCATTCTCCAACCCCAGGTCCTGGCAACCAGTACTCTCTTTCTGCTTTTATGAATTTGACTGCTCTTATGTAGCACGTATGATGAAATCAGAGTTCTGTCTTTTTGTGACCAATTTATCTCACAAAGCACGATGTCCTTCATCTGTAGAGTTTCATCTGTATTGTAGCGTGCGCTAGGCTTTCCCTCCACTTGATGGCTGGGTACTGTTCCACTTTACACATACACATTTTGTGTATCCAGTCGCCTGTTCCTGGAAACGTGGGCTGCGCCCCCACCTTGGCCACTGCGAGGATTGTGGCCTGGCACGTCTCTCTTTGGTTCTTATTTTCAATAATTTTGGGATAGATACCCAGAAGTGGAATTCCTGGATCATATGGTGATTCTACTTTTATGTTTTTGATGAATTTCTATACTGTTTCCACAGTGGCTGGACTATTTTATATTTCTACCAACAGAGCACAAGGGTATTAATTTCTCCACATCTTCACCAATTTCTTCATATCCTCACTAATCCTTCTTATCTTTACTGATTGACTGTTCTTTCTACAGTAGCTGTTCTAATGGACGTACGTGCATTTGAAGATCTTTCTCCCAGTGGGTGTGTTGAGACCAGCTCACTCTAGGCAGGAACAGGGACCAGTATGGGAGCAGATTTGTGGGTGGGAACACTGACCATCCCTGCACCTGAGCCTCAGGGTGTAAAAACGCAGTTCTCGTCCCACACAAGGTTTTGGAGGCTGATGGGGGGACACAGGGGGGGCCCGAGAAACTTGGCTCTGCTCCCCTCATTTAAATAACTTCCTAGCCCTTGGGATTTAAGTGGATGCCTGTAATTCCCCCCTCGTACCACACTGCCCATCTATATGATTTTAAAGCAGGTATTGCATGTATTTCACTTACTTTGATCCGTGCCTCCTTGAGTGTAAGCTTTCAAGAACAAAGGACTTGCTTCTTCATTGGGTGGGGATTGGAGAATGCTTCTGAATGATGACACTGTCACGGGCGTACGTAAAACCCGAGAGACGTGGTCTGCGCCATAGCTGAACCACTTGCCCATGCTCCTTGTGGGCCTGGTGTGCCACCACGGGGGACCCAGCGACACCAGAGCTCTTGGGGGCCGATGGAGACATGAGGAGGACGTCTCTGGGGTGGAGCCAGTGCCGTTAAGGCTCATGAGGACCTGTGATAGTTGATGAGCTGTCTTGGGCATGTGTGGCTCACAGTGTGACGTGGGGGCAGTGACAGGGACCACCGAGGTGGACGCCTATCGCTGCTCTGTCAGAAACGAGATCCTGTGTGGAGAGCATCGCAGCAGGTAGTTCGCTCTTGGTTTGCATGTGTTAGAAAAGGCACAGAACTGGGCGCCTGGGTGGCTCAGTGGGTTAAAGCCTCTGCTTTCAGCTCAGGTCATGATCTCAGGGTCCTGGGATCGAGGCCCATATCGGGCTCTCTGCTCGGCGGGGAGCCTGCTTCCTCCTCTCTCTCTGCCTCTCTGCCTACTTGTGATCTCTCTATCTCTGTGTCAAATAAAGCAATAAAATCTTAAAAAAAAAAAAAAAGAAAAGGCACAGAACTGGGTGGGGGTCCTTCAACTCTTAACCCAGCTCCGACATCACCCAGTTGTGTGACCTTGGACCCGTGATGCAACTGTGAATCCTACAAAGTGGAGGCAGCCGCTTGCACCCCAGGAAGCTCTAGGGAGTGACCCAAGACGGTACCTGAGCAGGACGTGGTCCCGTGTGGTCCCCTGGACAGAGCGCCTGGCACCCAAGAGGACGACGAACCTTGTCAGCACGTCTCCCAGTCTGTGCCTTTCCGTGCAAGTGTCCCGGCCTTTCTTTTACCACGACAGCTGTGACCCAACCCCTCGGGCTCTCAGCTTTATCCCGTGTAGAATCCTGGGCTAAGGGATGGTCTGTAAGGACACTTCTAACCTTCATACTTGGTTTTATTTTATGGAAATTTATTTATCATCTGAATTAAATGGAATTTTGCAATTAGCTTCTTATTGTCACTGTAATGAAGGAATGAGGGATTTTGTTTCCCTCTCCTTGTTTTCTTATGTGTCAGTGTACACTGTAACGAATTTGCCATTTACTCTCAGGTGACGAGGCAGAGTGACATGGCTGATGACACTTTGTAGCCGCGAGTCCGCAGAGCCTCACGGTCCGTGGCGATGGTGCGCTGTGTCTCACTGAGGGAGCGCTGTCTAGATAGCACGTTAGGGACTTGCCGTCTACAGGACGGGGGTGTGGGCGGTGGGCAGAGAGGATGGGGAGTTGGCTATCCCGCCCACCTGTATACGGGCACACGCGTCATCTGTCACCTGGGTGGACATGCTGGACATCATTTTTCTCTCACTCACGGTTGTTTTCCTCGCTGCCACCAGCCTGTCCATCCTTCCACGGTCGTATGTGATCCTGTGTAATCCCCTGGGCGACCGGGTGCCCAGGCGTGGACCCCTGCATGGACCCCTGCGTGGACACAGGGCCAGTGGGGGTTCACAGAGCCCGAGCACCCCTCCCTGGGCTGATGACACAGCCTAGGTCTCTGCCGACAGCTCCCGTTGCCCTCGGCGTCTGCTTCGGGTCCCAGCGGTGTCCGTCACGGCTGCGGTCACCAGTGCAGGGGTGGGTGCTGCTGTCACGAAGGTGCTGGGACCATAAACTGGAGAAGCTGCTTGCCAGTGATGCGGGGGCAGCGGACAGACACACGTCGTGAGCTACGGACCGTAAGAAGCCCCTCCTCCAGTAGCACACGGGGGAAGGTCTGGAAAAGGCTTCCCAGGATTCATGCGCTTTTCGTGGACACCCTGGAGGGAGCTTTCTGAGCATCTCTGCAGGGTGCATGGTCGTTCTTGTCTCACAGAGGAAGCCCTTGGAGCTTCAAGAAGAGGCATCCAGTCTCGCTCGTGCAGCCCCGTGTGGCTCCGTGGAGTGGTCCCCCTTGCCACCCCTGCTGCCCACTCTCCCATGCTCGGAACGTCCTGAGGAGGAAGAATCCAAACCCCACACATCAGGAATCGAGGCCAGCGCAGAGGCAAAGGGAAGGAGGCACTCATGGGACAGAGCTCTGTGCTGAGTGTCCTGCTTGCATGGTCTCCGCATGTCCTCCGCTGGGACAGATGGTCTCCTGGTGGGGGAGATGGTCTCCTGTGGGGGGAGATGGTGTCCTGTGGGGGAGATGGTCTCCTGCGGGGGAGATGGTCTCCTGGTGGGGGGAGATGGTCTCCTGTGGGGGAGATGGTCTCCTGTGGGGG